>UESW01004282.1:72019-114856 GCA_900491605.1 Calamus simplicifolius
TTCCAGGTGGGTTGGAGTCGACTCTAACTTTTCTGGAGTTGGCTCTAGCTCGAGGTATTTCAAAACGATATTTCTGGAGTCGTCTCTGGACTTTTCTGGGGTCGATAAGAAACTTTTCTGGAGTTGACTCTAACTTACCCGGAGTCGACTCTAGGTTGGGACCAGAAAAATCGACTTTCTGCTTCTTCTGTGAGAGTCGACTCTAACAGTCTCGGAGTCGACTCTAACGTCCGTGCCAGTTCCGGAGTCGGCTCTGTGATTCTCGGAGTCGACTCTAATGTCTGCAATTCTTACCTAGACATTAGATTCGATCCAGAACACTATGTAACTCCTGATTTTGATCATTCATAGTCTTATAATCTGAAACACTAAATCAAATCATCAGAGCCTTCAAAGTTATACTCAAAAGTTTTGTTAATCATCAAAATCATCAATTGGGTCAACAAATACCATCATCCTTAGCTTCAGGTTCATGATCTGAAGATACATCGACATTTAATCTTTCAAGGTCTCTTTCAAGTAAATTAGTATCTTCCTCATCATCTATTTTTTTAGAATATGATGCTAAAGATTCATCAAACACTACATTAATTGACTCTTCTATAGTCAGATACTTCCTATTGAATACTCTATAAGCTTTGCTAGAAGTGGAATATCCTAAGAATATCCTTCATCTGATTTTGCATCAAACTTTTCAAGATTGTCTTTACCATTATTATTAATGAAACATTGACAACCAATGCATGAAAATAACTAATATTGGGTTTCCTATTATGGCCATAATTCGTAGGGAGTTTCTTAAGGATTGGTCTAATTAAGGCTCTATTTAGGATGTAACATGCTATGTTTATAGCTTCCGTCCAAAAATATTTTGGGAGTTTTCACATAGCATGGTACGGGCCATGTCTTCTAGAGTTCTATTTTTCCTTTCTACAACTCCATTCTGTTGAGAAGTTCTAGGTGCTGAGAAATTACGATAAATGTCATTTTTAATGCAAAAATTTTAAATATATGATTTCAAATTTAGTTCCATGATCACTTCTAAGAGACACTATGGTAGTATTTTTTTTATTTGTGACTTTCTTAAAGAATTTTAGAAATATTGAGAAAGTCTCATCTTTGTGAACTAAAAATAATACCCAAGTGAATCTAGAGTAATCATCTACTATCATAAGACCATATTTCTTTCCTTCTAGACTAGTGGTTCTAGGTCCAACAAGGTCCATGTGTAGTAGCTCGAGTGGCCTAGAGGTGGAAACAATATTTTTAGATTTGAAAGAATTTCTAGTTTGTTTTTCAAATTGACATGCATCGTGTTGGCCCAGATGGCAACCCAAGAGGGGGGTGAATTGGGTTCTTTAAAAATTAGCCTTTTTAAAATAGTTTGCTTGAGATTAATGAAGGCAAATGCGAGGTAACTATAAAATGCAGTGAATAAGATAGAGATAGAGAAAGAGACAATGGAACATGGCAAATACAAAAGATTTTGTAGTGGTTCGGTGTATCCAACACCTACGTCCACTCCCAAGATTCACATGGGTCCACACTATAATCACCCTAGATTACAGCAGAGTTGTTTACAAGCTCACAACTCAAACTTGTTGTTTTCCCGGGCGCACAACGAACCCAGCTGGTTTTCAAGGGCTCACCAGCACAAAAACCCTAACCCAAGCTTAACCAAGCTTGAACCGAGGTAAAACTACCTCCTCTAGTTCAATCCCCCAAATTGAACTAGGCACAAACAAAATAAGTATTGTTTTGAAATACAAAGCTCCTCAATGAGCAAATATACAAATTAAGAATAACAAGGTTTAGAAAAGCCTGATTTGTAGATAGGTTGGCTTTGAGCTTTTCTTCTTTTCTTCTTTTCTTCTTCTCCTTGCTGGATTGAATCAAGCCTCAGCTCCGATTCTTCGCAGTTGAAGCAGTTGAGAAGAGTTGAAAAGCAAGAAATGAATCTCCTTTCTTCAAGTTGGGAAATCCGCCAAGACTTAGATTTGAACACTTTGGATTCCCTTGAGCTTTTTTGGAGTGGAGTGGATTTGAGCTAGAAGGTTTTTCCTCTTAAGATTCAAGCTCTCGGATTTTGAAATGGGATTTGTCTATCTCAGATTTTCTCTCTTTTTCTTTCTATTTTTCCGTTCTTGTTTTTGAACAATAGACTTCCCTTTTATAGATTTCTTTTACACCATTTTTGGAAGAAAACTATCCGTTGGAGTGTACCTTGTATCAAATATATCCGTTAGAAATAAGGTAAAATAGAAATATACCGTTGGAGCTGATCTGGCAACTTGATTTTTCATTCCAGGTGGGTTGGAGTCGACTCTAACTTTTCTGGAGTCGGCTCTAGCTCGAGGCATCTCAGAACGGTATTTCTGGAGTCGTCTCTGGCTTTCTGGGGTCGACAAGTAACTTTTCCAGAGTCGACTCTAACTTACCCGGCGTCGATTCTAGGTCGGGGCCAGAAAAATCGACTTTCTGCTTCTTCTGTGAGAGTCGACTCTAACAGTCTCGGAGTCGACTCTAATGACCGTGCCAGTTCCGGAGTCGGCTCTGTGATTCTTGGAGTCGACTCTAATGTCTGCAATTCTTACCTAGACATTAGATTCGATCCAGAACACTATGTAACTCCTGATTTTGATCATTCAATAGTCTTATAATCTGAAACACTAAATCAAAATCATCAGAGCCTTCAAGAGTTATACTCAGATAGTTTTGTTAATCATCAAAATCATCAATTGGGTCAACACATCGCAAACTCTATTGTATTCAACATCTAATTTTGGAAGACCTTTAACTAATTCCATTCTAAGCAATTTTGAAATTAAGAGTGTGCATGCATGACTTAGTCTACAATAACATAGACATCCAATCTTATTTACCTTAGCATTATCAGCAATTAGGCAATGATTACTAGCAGACAGATTGTCCAAATCAATTAAGTATACATTGCCATTTCTATTTCCGACAAATATAATGCTATTGTCAATGGGATTCGATACAGTGCAGATAGAAGCTTCAAAGGAAACTTTGAAACCTTTATCGCAAAGTTGGCTAATGCTAATTAAGTTTTGTTTTAATCCATTTACATATAAGACATTTTCAATAAGAGTGGATGGAGTAATTTAAATTTTATCAAAGCCCATGATGGCCTTTACCATTATCTCCAAATGTTACTACTCCTCTTTTAGCTTCACGGGTGATGAATTGTTCTTTGTCACCCGTCATGTGTCTTGAGCAGCCGTTATCAAGATACCATTTTCTTTTTGATCCTTTGGCTGCAAGACACTCCTGCAAGGCAATCATATCTTTTGTTTAGGTACCCAAGCTTTCTTGAGTCCTTAATGGTTAGTAGCAGTAAACACAGTTCCTTTTGGAACCCAAATTTTCTTACCTTTATGACTTATGTTCTTATGAGACATTTTATAATTGCATACATAAGATTTATGTCCTTTTATGCCACAATGGTAATAGAACATATCATTTTTAATTGGTTTCTTTATGAAAAAATTATTAACAAATTTTTGCTTCTTGTGTGGTCTATACCCTAAATCAGCTTTATCAAAAATAGCTCTTTGATTGTTTAAAAGTAAGTTAAGCTTTTCTGAGCTATTAATAAATTTGTCAACAATGTTTCTATATTTTTCAGTTTCTTTCTTTAAGTTTAGATTTTAAGTAGAAATTGATTCTTTTTCTTTTAGTATATCTTGCTTTTCTGATTTTATATTCTCAATTTCAAGAACAAGTTCATTTTTCTTTTTAAGAAGATCTAGATTTTCAGTTTTTAATGTTCTATTTTTTGTTCTTAAAATCTTGAAATAACTAAACAATTCATTGAAGGTGTCATATAGTTCATCAAAAGTAAAATCATCATTGGCGGTTTCAGAATTTACCTCATCTTCATTATTTTCCATGAGAAATATGTTGGCAACCTCTTGTTGATCATCCTCGGATGAAGATTCCTCGTTGTCGCTCCAAGTTGCAACATACACTTTTTTTTTTTTTGTATCCCTTTTTAAGTTGAGGACATTCAGATCTGAAGTATCCCAGCTTCTTGCATTCATAATAGATCAAGGGATTTTTCTCTTATCCTTATCTTTCCTTTTTCTCCTTCCATCTTAATACCAGTTTTTCTCTTGTGGAAGGGTCTCCTTCTTTGCATAAACTTTTTGAATTTCTTCGCAAGGAGAGCGGTCTCATCGTCATCTTCATCTTCTTCGTTGCTGCTATTTTCATTTTCTGCAGCTTTGAGTGCAACAGTCTTCTTCTTCTTCACATCATCTTCTTGATGCTGCTTTATTGAAAGCTCATGGGTCATAATAGATCCAAGTAGCTCCTCCAAAGGTAGACTGTTCAGATCTTTGGCTTCTTGGATAGTTGTCACTTTAGCTTTCCATGCTCTTGGAAGAGACCTAAGAATTTTTTGCACCAATTCAGAGTTAGTATAGGTCTTACCAAGACTTTTTAGTCCATTTACTATATTGGTAAATCTAGTATACATGCATGTAATAGATTCATTTTGATCCATGCTAAAGAGTTCATATTTATGCACCAAAATACTAATCTTGGATTCCTTAACTTGGTTGGTACCCTCATGAGTAACTTCCAACCTATTCCATATCTCCTTGATTGAGATGCAAGGGGATATTCTATTGAATTCATTTGCATCCAAAGAGCAGTATAGGACATTCATGGCCTTGGCATTGAGCTGAGCCATTTTTCTATCAATTTTACTCCAATTCCTTTCGGGCTTAGGAACAATGGAATCATCTACTAAGTGTGTGGAAGTGCTAGAACCATTGATAATGACACTCCATAACTCATAGTTTAAAGCTTGAATGAAAATCCTCATTCTAGCTTTCCAATATGAATAGTTTGTGCCACTAAATAAAGGTGGTCGATTTGTGGATTGTTCCTCAGAAAAAGAAGAATCAGCTTGAGATGCCATTTGAATCTTTAGCTCTTGATTGTTAGATAAAGCAGGGATGAGCACAAGCTCTGATACCAATTATTGGCCCAGATGGCAACTCAAGAGGGGGGGTGAATTGGGTTGTTTAAAAATTTTACAATTAAAATCAATTTTTCAAGATAAATGTGCACAAATAAAGTGTAGAGAGTATGATGCTATGAATGCTGAGCACAATATAAAAATTAGAGTGAAAGAGAGAAGAAGTAAACACAACAAACACAAGGATTTATAGTGGTTCGATGTTAGCTACACCTGCATCCACTCCCAAGCAACTTTTGGGCACGCACTATAATCACCCTGATTTCAGTAGAGTTGTTTTACAAGAACACAACTTAAACTTATTGTTTTACAATGGGATCACAACTTAAACTTATTGTTCACCAGCACACAACCTAACACAAGCTAATCTTAGCTTGCCCGAGGGTCAACTACTTCACCTAATTCAATCCCTTGATTGAATCAGAAAATAAATGTGTCAAATAATGGATTACAACAATATAAAAGCTCCTCAAATGAGCAGATAAATAATATAAATAAAAATGGAAATAGAAAAGCCTGATTAGAAGATGTTTGATGTTGAGCTTTTTTTCTTTTTTTCTTTTCCTCTTCTCTTCTGAATGATCTTTCCCAAGATTGAACTTAGGCTCTAGAAGAAATTTTGGTGCAGAGAAGGATGAAGAACTAGGAATCTTGCTTTTCTTCTTCTAATTGATGGAAATCCTTTGGATTTGACTTTTGTATGCTTTTCGATTTCTCTTTTATCTCTTTCGCACAGTTAGGCTTTGAATCAGAGCTTTCTCTCTTTGATATTTCTCTATTTTCCTCTTTTTTCTTCCTCTTCTTGAACAGTTGGAATGCTCCTTTTATAATCTCTCTTAATCCATATTTTGTTGCAAAGTAGCCATTAAAAGTATTTGTGGATGAGTTCAACACGAAAAGGAAAGAGCCGTTAAAGAGTATCAGAAGAAATATGACCATTGGAGCCATTTGTGACAAATCTAAAAGTCACCTCTAACAGATTAGAGTTGGCTCTAATCTGGCCTGGTGTCGGCTCTAAGTCGGGTTGCCCAAAATAGAAAGAAAACATTCATCATGGAGTCGGCTCTAGAATTTTGTGGGTCAACACAACTTGAGCTGGAGTCAGCTCTAATTCCTTGGGGTCGACTCTAATAGTGTCCCAAAAAATAGTCTCTGTTCTCAGGTTAGAGTCAGCTCTAACTCTGCAGGAGTCGGCTCTAGAATCTGAAGCAGAAAGATAGTTCACTGTAACTCAGGTTAGAGTCAGCTCTAATTTTCTAGAGTTGGCTCTAAACCGTGCCGAATGTGCCAAATAGTTTCGATATGCTCCGGAGTCGGCTCTAATACTTCTGGAGTCGGCTCTAAAATCTGAACTTTCGCACATGCTACTAAAAATTGATCCAAGCTCATTTTTGTACGAATTATGAATACTTAATCATTCTAAATTCCTGAAACACTTGTCAATCTTATTAGTATCATAGGGAATATACTCATGGCTTTTGTTAATCATTAAAATCAATAAATGGATTAACAGCATGACAAAAAAACCATAGCTTATCTACCTAATTTAGTTTTTAATTCACATAGATGGTATGCTCGGGTAATAGACGCACTCCATCTTAGGTTGATCTATAGTCATTCGTAGGTTGATCTATAGTCATTCCATGTTCTAGACAGTCAATGATCAACCTCAGCCTGTTGAATCCACCTGCATGCTTGAGGGAGAAGAGAGAAGAAAAAAAAGGAGGCATTAATAACAGCATCATAATCTGGTTGAGTTGTCTCTATTCAATGAGATGAAAAATTATCAACCCATCACATAGAAAAATCATTATGAGAAAAAAATTCAAGTTCAAGCCATGATATATGCCACGTGAATGGATATGGGATATACTATGTAAATCTAATGCCTGCAATGATCGACTTTGCATGTAGGGGTGGCACATTGGATTAACCCAAGTTTCAAAACATTAAAATAATCTATTTCTTATTATGACCACCACCAAAACCTATTTCATATTTTTATATATTACCATTTCTCATGCCACCACTATTGGTAGACCACACTTCTTATCCATAGCTGCCATTGGACTTGCAATTCGATCATGTTTAGATTGAGACACGTGAAACATGGATTCAAAGCACTTCTTTTAGCTCAATCCGTTGGTTTAGAATTGAGTCCCCACGAGTTATAAAATTCAAGTAGGGTCCATAAGAATCTTTTAGATCCATTGGAACATTCATGGCGAAGTAAGATCGAGCAATACCCAGACCTAACCCAACGAATCAGAATTTGAGAGACCCAATCGTGGTTAGGATCCTATATAAGATAACAAAATGTGCACCATTCATTATATTTAATAGGAATTTTAATGATGATTTGAATAATAAATAGAATAAATTAAAAATGTTACCAATTTTGATTTTCAATAATAATGGCATTGATATTAATATGGCTTAATCGTAATTGAGTTTTAAATCTGCAAATGAATATCCTTAACAACCAATCTATAGACCTAAATAAGTCTACTGAAGGGAATTAAGCATTAAAATAATGATAGCAATTGAAGACTTGGAACGCAACCCAACTCAAATCCAAACCCAATCTAGCTCAAATTCTATCTTAATGGGTGGGTACACAAATCAAATCTTGACTGGAATCCCGGCATAGGTCGGATTTGGTTTAAACAATACCCAGATCCAATCCAATCGATGGCATTCTAGTAAAAAAAGAGCTTGCAATGATATCCTTTTGTTTTTTTTATAACATCTTATATCTTTTGTATTTTATTTGCTGATTTTCTTTAATTAGTCAAAGTGATGTTGGCTGATGTAGCATAGTTAAAATCTATGATCTTAAGGATGATTGAGCGATCCAATCTCCTAATAGAAGTAGCAAAGCCTCTTTTTTCCCTCTTCTATTTTAGAGTTTCGGCCATATTCTTCAATGCTTACAAAGCCCTACAAAATCAAAAAAAAAAAAAATAAAAGCTAGCTCATCAAGCTTATCGAGAATTTTCATAACCACAAACAAACTTATTAAGGATCAAAATCATTAGATGAATTGTCTCCAACCATTTTTATGAGTAAGGCTGTATATGTTTATTCAAAAGGCCCCAAACCACATAATCATCTCCAGCCAACACGAGGGTTGAGACAATTAGCAAGGCTTGGTACAATAGCATATGGTACGGAAAATGCCCTCACAACTTCCATTTGTGTACCCATAACTCTGGCACAGATTTTCGCATCCTAATTCGCCATTACATACGTCGTTTGGGTTAGGAATTGTAAGATCACACAACTTTGCCTCCACCACATTCATCTTTATATCTGTTAAGAAGTAGTGAAGTTATAGTTAGAACTAGGTCAATCTCGCATATGCGGTTGTTAAATACATAAAATTGACTAAAATTTCTACAACAAGCTACTATGAGAAAGACGATAAAAAGAAAGAGGGAGATTAAAGGAAAGCAAAAAACCAAGAGCTACGAGGAGCAAGAGCAAGAGCATAATTGGAAGCATTCGTTGATAGCACTCCATTGTAGCGCACAAACAAATGCACACCATAAATGTTGACCCAATTGATGATTTTGATGATTAACAAAACTATTTGAGTATAATTTTTGAAGGCTCTGATGATTTTGATTTAGTGTTTCAGCCTATAAGACTATTGAAAGATCAAAATCAGGAGTTACATAGGGTTCTGGATCGAATCTAATGTCTAGGTAAGAATTGCAGACATTAGAGTCGACTCCAAGAATCATAGAGCCGACTCCGGAACTGGCACGGTCATTAGAGTCGACTCCGAGACTGTTAGAGTTGACTCTCACAGAAGAAGCAGAAAGTTGATTTTTCTGGCCCCGACCTAGAGTCGACTCCAGGTAAGATAGAGTCGACTCCAGAAAAGTTTCTTGTCGACCCCAGAAAAGCCAGAGATGACTCCGAAAATATCATTTTAAAATGCCTCGAGCTAGAGCCGACTCCAAAAAAGTTAGAGTCGACTCCAACCCACCTGGAACGAAAAATAAAGTTGCCAGATCAGCTCTAACGGTAATATTTCTATTTTACCTTATTTCTAACGGATATATTTTGATACAAGGTACACTCCAACGGATAGTTTTCTTCCAAAAATGGTGTAAAAGAAATCTATAAAAAGGGGAGTCTATTGTTCAAAAAATAAGAACGGAAAAATAGAAAGAAAAAGAGAGAAAATCTGAGATAGACAAATCCCATTTCAAAAATTCCGTGAGCTTGAATCTTGAGAGGAAAACCTTCTAGCTCAAATCCATTCCACTCCAAAAGGCTCAAGAGGAATCCAAAGTGTTCAAATCGAAGTCTTGGCGGATTTCCCAACTTGGAGAAAGGAGATTCATTTCTTGCTTTTCAACCCTTCTCAACTGCTTCAACCACGAAGAATCGGAGCTGAGGCTTGATTCAATCCAGCAAGGAGAAGAAGAAAAGAAGAAAAGAAGAAAAGATTAAAAGCCAACCTATCTTCAAATCAGGCTTTTCTAAACCTTATTATTCTTAATTTGTATATTTGCTCATTGAGGAGCTTTGTATTCACACACAATACTTATCTTGTTTTTGCCTAGTTCAATCTGGGGGATTGAACTAGAGGAGGTAGTTTTGCCTAGGTTTAAGCTTGTTTAAGCTTGGGTTAGTTATGAGCCCGTGAAAAACAACGTGTAGGGTTTTGTGCTGGTGAGCCCGTGTAAAATCGGCTGGGTTCGTTGTGATCCCGGAAAAAAACAAGTTTGAGTTGTGAGCTTGGAAAAAACTCGGCTGTAATCTAGAGAGATTATAGTGTGGACCCAAGTGAATCTTGGGAGTGGACGTAGGTGCTGGTTGCATCGAACCACTATAAAATCTTTTGTGTTTGCAGTGTCTCATTGTCTCTTTCTCTATCTCTATCTTATTCACTGCACTTTATAGTTACCTTGCATTTGCCTTCATTAATCTCAAGCAAACTATTTTAAAAAGGGCTAATTTTTAAAGAACCCAATTCACCCCCCCCTCTTGGGTTGCCATCTGGGCCAACAATTGGTATCAGAGCAAGTGCTCATTTAGAATTTGATCTCACGATCAAGGGCTAAAGATCCTTATGGCAACACAAAGTGGTTCATGTTTTGCTGAAGGTCATTCTACGAATAGACCTCCTTTATTTAATGGAATCAACTATTCATATTGGAAAGCTAGAATGAGAATATTCATTCAAGCTTCTGACTATGAATTGTGGAGAGTTATAATAAATGGACCTAGTACACCACACACTTAGTAGATGGCACTATTGTTCCTAAGCCCGAAAGGGATTGGAATGATAATGATAGAAGAATGGCTTAATTAAATGCTAAAGCCATTAACATTTTATATTGTTCCTTAGACTCTAATGAATTCAACCGAATCTCAACATGTAATTCTGCAAAAGAAATTTGGGATAGGTTGGAAATAACACATGAAGGAACAAACCAAGTTAAAGAATCAAAAATAAACATTTTGGTTCATAAATATGAATTGTTTACAATGGAACAAACTGAAACCATCACATGCATGTTCACTAGATTCACTGATATTGTGAATGGTTTAAAGAGTCTTGGTAGAATTTATTCTAATGCTGACCTTGTGCGCAAAATTCTTAGGTCACTACCAAGATCGTGGGAAGCGAAAGTCACTGCAATCCAAGAAGCAAAGGACCTCAATGCATTACCTTTAGAGGAGCTTCTAGGATCCCTAATGACCCACGAGCTGACAATGAAGCAGCATGTTGAGGAGGAAACAAAAAGAAAGAAAACACTTGCCCTCAAAACTGCAGAAATGGAAGAGAGCAGCAGTGAAAGTAATGATGAAGATGATGATGAAACTGCTCTCTTGGCCAAAAAATTCAGAAAGTTTATGAGAAAAAGGCCCTTCCATAAAAAGAAGTTTGGAGCAAGAATTGATGGAGAAAAAGAAAAGAAAAAGGCAAGGAGAAAGAAAAAGAGAAAGAGCCCTTAGTATGTTATGAGTGTAAAAAGCCAGGGCACTTTAGATATGATTGTCCTTTGCTGAAAAAGGCCTACAAGAAAAAGAAGAAAGCATACATGGCAACATGGTCTGATGAATCTTCCTCGTCGGAAGAAGAAGAACAAAAGGAAGTTGCCAATATCTGCTTCATGGCCAACAACGACGACAACGACAATGAGGTAAGTTCTGAAAACTCAAATGATGAATTCACTTTTGATGAAATGTTTGAGGCTTTCAATGAACTTATGATTGATTTTAAATCTTTGAAAAAGAAGTATAAGTTTTTGAAAAATGACAATATTAGCTTAGCTAAAAGTAAAAATGAATTAGCTTTAGAAGTTAAGAACTTAACTAAGGAAAAAGAAGAACTTAGCAAAGAAAGAGATAATTTTAATCAAGAAATAGATTTGTTGAAATCTGAAACTAAAAACTCAACAAAAGATTTAAAAGATCAATTAGAAACCTTAGCATTAGAAAAAGAATCAAGTTAAAGACAATGATTCATTAAAGAAAGAAGTTAAAAAGTATAAAGACATTGTTGAGAAATTTACTCTAAGCTCTACTAAACTAAATATGATCTTAGATAGTCAAAAAGCAGTTTTTGACAAAGCAGGTTTAGGGTATAACACATTTAGGAAACAAAAATCTTTAAAGAATATTTTTGTAAAAGCCAATCAAATAATATAACTTGTTTTAAATGCAATGAAAAGGTCATAAATCATTTGAATGCAAAACATTAAATAATAACAACAAGTTAAATGTTAAAGCAAAGAAAATATGGGTTCCGAAAGGAACAATTTTTTGCTACTAACCATGAAGGACCCAAGAAAGCTTGGGTACCTAAACATAAAGTTTAAATTATGTTGCAGGAATGTCTTGTAGCCAAAAGATCAAAGAAAAGTGGTACCTTGATAGTGGCTGCTCAAGACATATGACGGGTGACAAAGAGGAATTCATCACCCTAGAAGAAAAGAAAGGTGGAGTTGTGACGTTTGGCGATAACGGTAAAGGTCAAATTATGGGCCTTGGTAAAGTTCGTATAACTCCATCTACATTTATTGATAATGTACTTTATGTTGATGGTTTGAAGCATAATCTAATTAGTATAAGCCAATTATGTGATAAAAACTTTAATGTTTCATTTAAATCTTCTATATGCACTGTAACTAATTCTATTGATGATAGCATTGTATTTACTGGTTATAGACATGGCAATGTTACTTGGTTGACCTAGAAAAATTATCCTTGAGTGATCATTGCTTAATTGCTGACAATGCTAACATAAATGTAATTAGTTGGTTGTGGCATCGTAGATTAGGTCATGCAAGCACACACCTTATTTCAAAATTAATTAAAATGGATTTAGTTAAAGGCTTACCTAAACTAGTTTTTGAAAATAACAAAATATGTGATGCATGTCAATTTGGAAAACAAACTAGAAGTTCTTTCAAATCTAAAAATGTTGTTTCAACATCTAGGGCATTAGAGCTACTTCACATGGACCTTTTTGGACCAACTAGAACCACAAGTCTAGGAGGAAAGAAATATGGTCTAGTGATTGTAGATGATTATTCTAGATATACTTGGGTAATGTTTTTAGCTCACAAAGATGAGACTTTCTCGATATTCTGAAATTCTTCAAGAAAGTCACAAATGAGAAAAACACTACCATAGTATCTCTAAGAAGTGATCATGGAACAGAATTTGAAAATCACTTATTTGAAAGTTTTTGCACTGAAAATGGTATTAATCATAATTTTTCAGCCCCTAGGACTCCACAACAAAATGGTGTAGTTGAAAGGAAAAATAGGACTCTAGAAGACATGGCCCGTACCATGCTATGCGAAAGTAACCTACCAAAGTACTTTTGGGCGGAAGCTATTAACACAGCATGCTACATCTTAAATCGAGCCCTAATAAGACCAATCTTAAAGAAAACACCTTATGAATTATGGAATGAAAGAAAACCCAATATAAAATACTTTCATACATTTGGATGTAAATGTTTTATTCATAATAATGGTAAAAATAATTTAGGAAAATTTGATGCTAAATCTGATGAAGGAATCTTTTTAGGATATTCAACATCGAGTAAAGCTTATAGAGTATTTAACAAGAAAACCTTAGTAGTTGAAGAATCCATTCATATAGTTTTCGATGAGTCTTTAGCATCTAGTTCTGAAAAGCTTGATGATGAGGAAGATACAAACATAATTGAAAAAGATCTTGAAAAACTTAATATTGAAGTATCTTCAGATCATGAGCAAGAAGCTAAAGATGATGATTCACATAAGGACGATGATGTCAATATTGATCATAATGATATAGATCTTCCAAGAGACTGGAGATATGCTCATAGTCATCCCAAGGAATTGATTATAGGTGATCCATCTCAAGGAATAAGAACTAGATCATATATGAGAAATATTAGTAATCATCTTGCATTTGTTTCACAAATTGAACCTAAAACCATTGAAGAAGCTGAAAAAGATAATAATTGGATGCTAGCTATGCAAGAAGAATTAAATCAATTCACTGAAATAATGTATGGACATTAGTGGAAAGACCTAAAAATCATTCTGTAATAGGATCAAAATGGGTTTTTAGAAATAAACTAGATGAAAATGGCATAGTAATTAGAAACAAAGCTAGATTAGTTGCAAAAGGATATAATCAAGAAGAAGGTATTGATTTTGATGAAACTTTTGCACCTGTAGCTAGATTAGAAGCTATTAGGCTATTACTAGCATTTGCATGTCACATGAACATTAATTTATTTCAAATGGATGTCAAAAGTGCATTTTTAAATGGATTAATAAATGAAGAAGTATATGTAGAACAACCACCTGGTTTTATAGATCATGAATTTTCAAATCACGTTTTTAAATTGCACAAAGCTCTATATGGTTTGAAACAAGCACCTAGAGCTTGGTATGATAGACTAAGTAAATTTTTAATTGAAAATGATTTCACAAGAGGAAATGTTGATAAAACATTATTTTTGAAAAGAAAAAGTAAAGATTTACTTGTAGTACAAATATACGTTGATGACATTGTTTTTGGTGCTACTAACGATTCTCTATGTCAAGAATTTGCCAAGTTAATGCAGGGAGAATTCGAAATGAGCATGATGGGAGAACTCAACTTCTTCCTTGGACTTCAAATCAAACAAAGCAAAGAGGGTATCTTTATCAACCAAACAAAGTACACAAGAGATTTTAAAGAAATTTGGTATGGAATCAATTAAACCCCTCGGAACCCCAATGAGTCCTTCATGCAAGCTGGACAAAGATGAAGAAGGTAAGAAGGTTGACCAAAAGTATTATCGAGGTATTATCGGATCCCTTCTTTATTTAACCGCAAGTAGACCAGATATTATGTTTTCTGTATGTTTATGTGCTAGATTTCAATCAGAACCTAAAGAATCACACTTAATAGCTGTTAAAAGAATACTAAGATACTTAAGTGGAACAAAAAATGTAGGTTTATGGTATTCTAGAGACTCCACATTAAATCTGATTGCATATTCTGATTCTGATTATGCCGGATGCAAATTAGATAGAAAAAGCACAAGTGGTGCATGCCAATTTTTAGGAAGTAACTTAATCTCATGGTTTAGCAAAAAGCAAAATTCGGTTGCATTATCAACTGCGGAAGCAGAATATGTTGCAGCAGGAAGTTGCTGTGCTCAAATCCTATGGATTAAGAGACAACTTGAAGACTATGGTATCACACTTAATAAGACACCTATAAGATGTGATAATACAAGTGCAATAAATCTAACTAAAAATCCAATTCAACATTCAAGAACAAAGCACATTGAAATAAGATATCACTTTATAAGAGAACATGTAGCCAATAATGAAATTTGTCTTGATTATGTGAATACTGAAGAACAACTTGCAGATATATTAACAAAACCCTTAAGTGAAGAGAGATTTTGTTATCTTAGAGGAGAATTAGGAGTTTGTGATCCTTTGGAATAGTTTTCTGAAACTCTTAAGGACATCTATCTAAATTTCATCATTTTCTTGAAAAATCTTGATATTTCAATAAGGAAATCTATCTAGATCTTGATTCATTTTCCCCAATTGCTAAAGAACATTAATCTATAATTTGATGATCGATTTGAATAGTTTCAAATTCTTGAAACTTAATTTTTTATCTCTGAAACTGTTAGAGTCGACTCTGACAGTTTGTGGAGTCGACACCTGAGTTTTTGATGTTCTGTCTAAGTGATTAGAGCCGACTCTGGCTTTTGTGGAGCCGACTCTAATACGAGCGCTGACAGATTTTCTGGTTCGGAGCCGACACCCAGTTTTCGGGAGTCGACTCTAAGTCGAGCTAGGTCAAAAATAAAAAGGCGGAGTCGACCCCCAATCATTCAATCGTCTCCTAAACCTATCCAAAGAACTCCAAAGCCTTTCCAACTTTCCAAAATCCACTCAAAATCTTAGATTAATCTTCCAATCTTCTCAATGGCACCAAAGAGGCGGATTCGTCGGTGGAGCATCTGTTCCAACGAAGAGACGCACGTTCGGAGGCAACCCTCGCCTTCTTCCTCTTCGGCCACTCAAGAGGATTCACCACCATCACCCTCATCTCCTAAGGTTGATCATTTAGCTGGTAAGACCATTACCACTGGGAGAAAAGTTAACTTTGATTTATTTGAATCGGAAGGTTTCTCTATTGGAAGAAATTTAAGGGATATGGGATGGGAGAAAGTGTGCTCACTAGATTTACCCACATATCCAGCATTAGTAAGGGAGTTTTATAATGGATTAAGCAGAGGAGAAGGAGGATTGATAAGCACAGTAAGAGGAACTAGGGTTACGGTAACAACTGAGATTCTTGGAACCCTATTAGAAATGCCCACTGTTGGTTTAATGGAATGTCAACTTAATGACAGAAGTGGTGCACTGACAAGGATGCTAGGAAGAGATGTGACTGAGTTCGAAGAAATCTTTGCAAATCAGTTGAATCTAGAACTCAGATTATTCATAATATCTGTGGAAGAATCTTATTTCCAAAAATTGGTCGATTCGAGTATGTCTCGGAGCGAGACGTGTTGTTAATGGACTGTATAATTACTGGGAGGCCAGTCAATTTAGCTGGCATGATGATTGGATACATGGCAGAGGCAGCTACAAAGAAAAGATCAACACTGCCATACGGTATGATTCTGACACTTATCTTTAGAAGCCAAGGTGTGCTCATAATGGAGAATGAACCTTTAAGAAAACTGAGACACACTGATTATTACAGCATATCAACTATTCATAGAATGGGATTCAAGAAGGTAAATGGTGTTTGGATGAAGGGAGGGAGAGAGGAAAGAGCAGATAGGGATGGAGCAGAGGAAACCAGAGTAGAAGAAATCCCGGACCATCTACTGCGGGACCATCAGTCCCTGATTCATCTTTTGCGGGACCTTCTTCAGCTGGACCTTCAGAGGCCGGACCGAGTTCTATTCCATCACCTCCACATCAGCCTATAACAAATTCTGGAAGATTTTCTAATGAACAACTTGATCAGTTAAGAAGCTTACTTGCTGAGTATGACAGTCACAGGTCAAATGAAATTAATCAATTGAAAGAAGACTTTAATCAGTTGAAGGATGAACTAAATTCGAGACTGGACATGCTATCCTTTACCTTAGGCAATTCTGTAGAATCCTTTGGAGCTGAGCTTCACAAGATCTTCGAAAGGATGGAAGGCATTGCCGATGGATCAGGATCATATGTTCATGCAACGGGTCAATTGAAGAAGGATATTGACCTTGCAGTCTCTCAAATCGAAGCCTGCCTTGAAAACTTTAAGAAATCACAAAAGGATGATGTAATGGAAATTATAGGTCATCTAAAGAAAATTGTATTCAAGCACATCTGACCTTGTTTTTGAGTTTGATAGTTTGTACTTAGGAAGTTTTTGAATATCTAATGTATTTCATTTTGAAATGTATATGAATCAACTGATGTAATGGTTCTTGCTTATGAAATGCAATTTCACATTTTCAAATTTGATTGATTGGATTCCTATGCTTTATTGAGATTATAAATTTTTATATACTCTCCTTATTGCTAATAACAAAAAAGGGGGAGAGATAGTTGTGTATATGCAAAGAAAGAAAGATTGAATAGGAATAGATTGAATAGGAATATTGAATAATATGCATAAAGAAAGAAAGAAAGGGGGAGAATTAATTGTTTATGCAAAATGAATTGAAATGATTATCAGTTACAATTTGATGTTTATATATAAGAGGAGCTACTCAATGCAGGGGGAGCTTAACAAAAAGCTCATTTGCAATTTTATGCACATTAAGTTTAACAATTCAATATGATGGATTATTGAACTCATGTACAATTTTAAAGTTTACATTGAACATTGGCATCAAAACCTTAATTTCAATGGTTTAAAGTTAAAATGACTATAATCCTTAGTTTGATTGAATTTTTGAATGCATATACTCAAAGTTTTTGTTATCATCAAAAAGGGGAGATTGTTGACCCAATTGATGATTTTGATGATTAACAAAACTATTTGAGTATAATTTTTGAAGGCTCTGATGATTTTGATTTAGTGTTTCAGCCTATAAGACTATTGAAAGATCAAAATCAGGAGTTACATAGGGTTCTGGATCGAATCTAATGTCTAGGTAAGAATTGCAGACATTAGAGTCGACTCCGAGAATCACAGAGCCGACTCCGGAACTGGCACGGTCATTAGAGTCGACTCCGAGACTGTTAGAGTCGACTCTCACAGAAGAAGCAGAAAGTTGATTTTTCTGGCCCCGACCTAGAGTCGACTCCGGTAAGTTAGAGTCGACTCCGGAAAAGTTTCTCGACCCCAGAAAGCCAGAGACGACTCCGAAAATATCATTTTAAAACGCCTCGAGCTAGAGCCGACTCCAGAAAAGTTAGAGTCGACTCCAACCCACCTGGAACGAAAAATAAAGTTGCCAGATCAGCTCTAACGGTAATATTTCTATTTTACCTCATTTCTAACGGATATATTTTGATACAAGGTACACTCCAACGGATAGTTTTCTTCCAAAAATGGTGTAAAAGAAATCTATAAAAAGGGAGTCTATTGTTCAAAAAAAGAACGGAAAAATAGAAAAAAAAGAGAGAAAATCTGAGATAGACAAATCCCATTTCAAAAATCCGTGAGCTTGAATCTTGAGAGGAAAACCTTCTAGCTCAAATCCACTCCACTCCAAAAAGGCTCAAGAGGAATCCAAAGCGTTCAAATCGAAGTCTTGGCGGATTTCCCAACTTGGAGAAAGGAGATTCATTTCTTGCTTTTCAACCCTTCTCAACTGCTTCAACCACGAAGAATCGGAGCTGAGGCTTGATTCAATCCAGCAAGAGAAGAAGAAAAGAAGAAAAGAAGAAAGATCAAAAGCCAACCTATCTTCAAATCAGGCTTTTCTAAACCTTATTATTCTTAATTTGTATATTTGCTCATTGAGGAGCTTTGTATTCACACACAATACTTATCTTGTTTTTGCCTAGTTCAATCTGGGGGATTGAACTAGAGGAGGTAGTTTTACCTCGGTTTAAGCTTGTTTAAGCTTGGGTTAGTTGTGAGCCCGTGAAAAACAACGTGTAGGGTTTTGTGCTGGTGAGCCCGTGTAAAACCGGCTGGGTTCGTTGTGATCCCGGAAAAACAACAAGTTTGAGTTGTGAGCTTGGAAAACAACTCGGCTGTAATCTAGAGAGATTATAGTGTGGACCCAAGTGAATCTTGGGAGTGGACGTAGGTGCTGGTTGCACCGAACCACTATAAAATCTTTTGTGTTTGCAGTGTCTCATTGTCTCTTTCTCTATCTCTCTTATTCACTGCACTTTATAGTTACCTTGCATTTGCCTTCATTAATCTCAAGCAAACTATTTTAAAAAGGGCTAATTTTTAAAGAACCCAATTCACCCCCCCCCCTCTTGGGTTGCCATCTGGGCCAACAATAAAGAAGAGAAGATGATATGAGAAGAAAAAATGGGAGCTAGTTGTTTATAAAAGGATTGAGGAGCTCTTTGAGATGGCAAATTGGCAATACAATTAATGCTCTTGGGTGACAGGTAAGCAATAACTGGCTATGCCAACTGGCTTACTATCTTTATCTATTATAGTATTAAAACCAATAAAATTAGATACTACCATCTATAGATTTGGCAAACCACACGAAAGAATCTAAATGACAACTTTATATCTATATGCACATTTTATATTGCCTATAATTAATATTTCATTTACACTTAATTGGCATGAATAATAAAAAGGTTACCATTACATCTTTAATTATATAATAGAAACCACTATCATTATTATCTTTAAGTCTTACGTATCACATCAGTTACCATTTTGTTAATTTTATTAAGTACGTACCAAATTAGATATTAAGAATTAATAAAATGCCTAAATTATGCCCATATATCAAAATAAACACATTTTCTATTGCCCATGATTAATATTTTGTGCTTGCTCTTAATTAGCATGACTAATAGTTAAATTTTGGTCACTATATCTTTAATTATTTGACAAGAATCACTATCGTTGTAGTCTTTAATTTTGATTTATAAAATAACTTTCCATTTTGTTAATTTCATTAATTACATTCCATATTAAATACTATGAACTAATAATAAAATGTCTAAATCATGCCCACAATTGTTGATTAAAAGATTTTCTACAGCCCATGATTACTACCTTTCTATTTGCAATAAATTGGCATGAATAATACATTAAATTTTTGTCACTATATATTTATTCTATGATGAAGACCACTATCTTTGTTATATTTAATTCTTATTTATCCAATCAATTGCCATTTTCTTAATTTCTTTAAGTACATTCCAAATTAGAGATTATGAATTAACAAATGTATAAACTCTGCCATACATCGCAATAAACATATTTTCTATTGGCAATGAACAATACTTTTTGTCTTGCACTTAATTAGCATGAGTAGTAAATTAGATTTTTTACTATATTTTAATTGCACGACAACAAAACACATAGATGGTGATGAGGGTTAAAATTATCATTGCATTAATGTTCGTGCGATCCAAGATAGCGGGTCGAGACCAACCAGGACATTCCATCAGTCAACTATTACATCTGGAAAACAATAGGGCCGAATTGCCTTCAGTGGAGTCAAGTCACCTTGGCAATTTAGTTATTCTCGTATCTTGGCAAACCAAGCTATTCTAGTACCTCGACGGACCGAGCTATTCTCGTGCCTTGGCGAACCGAGCTATTCTCGTGCCTCGGCGGACCAAGCTATTCTCGTGCCTCGGCGCACTGAGCTACTCTCATGCCTCGGCAAACTAAAATACTTCTGCGCCTCGGCTAGACCAAGGCGTTTATGCACCTCTGTCGAACCAAACATGGGAGAATTCTAAGTCATAATAGTTGAACAAGACCTCAAACGGGAAATTATGCAAATAATGCCGGAAGTGGCCTAAGGCCTACAGGAATGGCCAAGGGCCTACAAAATCATCGAATCTCAAAGCATCAACCAACTCTCCTAGCCATCGATCCTCTAACTAACTAGATACGGATCCCATCAGCCTCACAACAAACTTGATTCAAATCCGATTTGAATCTGAACGGTTTTCGGACCCCCTATGATGTGCCCAAGGAATCAGGTGATCGCCTATAAATACCCCAGCCCTGAAGTCTCTCAAGCATGCTTTAACTAAGAAAACTCCATTAAAGCTTGAGTAGAGCTCCGAGTTCTCGAGAGGCCACTCACCTTGAGGAACTCTTCTGCGAGAACCTTCTCTTCATATCTGCTTGCTGTGAATTTCCACTGACTTGGGCATCGGAGGGTCTTCCGCAGAGGGCCACCCCAGACACTCTATGTGAGGACTGTCTTGCAGGTTCCATTCGAGCAAGAGACCAGCATCTAGATTTCGGAGCCGAGCTGCACCCGAGTCGAAGAGCGGATTTTTGCGGCAATAGATTGGCGCTAGAGGAAGGGCCTCAAGTCCCATAAACTTGTAATCCAGGAGATAAGGTTCAAACCGGAAGAAGAACCCTCTAATGGCCAATCGAAAGAGAGTCATATCTAACGCTCAAGATCAGGCCGCCTCTCAAAGGCCTGATTCGATCAGCGGTGTAGCACCTTCGCTACCGCCGCCAGCTGAGATAGCGGTGATGCTGGACCAGTTTGCGACCATGGTTTAGCAAGTCCAAGCACTGACCCAGCTAGTCTAGGGACTCTAGGGAGTTCCCCGTTCAGCTGGCCCTGCTTCACAGCTTCGTGAAGAGGTAGCTACTCCTGTCCCGACAGCGATCTCTTCTTACAATCTGCCTGAGGTAGCGGATTATCCTCACCGACCCGCGAAGGCCAAGCCAGCGCCATAGCGGGTTGGAGGGAAGAGCCCGCTCAAGTCTCGGCGAGCTCGTTCTCTTTCCCCGGTGTCCTCTCATGATTCGACACCACTACCATCCTCTCATTGCCCAATCCCTCTGATCACTCTGGATGAAGGGATTAGGCAGTAGATGCAGGAGATGCATCGGGAGTGGTGTTGGGAGCTGGACACCACTAGGCAAGCCCCTCCATCTTAGCCGAGAGCAGAGTAGGGCATTCCTTTCTCTGAGGGCATCATGCGGAAAGTGATCCCTTCCCATGTAAAGCTCTCCACCATCGAGCCATATCATGGATCTGCCGATCCTGATGATCATCTGAGTAGTTTTAGGTCCATCATGATGTTCTACAGAGCATCGAATGCGATCCTCTGCTTAGCCTTCCCCTCTACTCTTAGGGGATTTGCTAGAACCTGGTTTAACAGCCTGAAGCCAGGTTCCATTGATTCTTTTGATAAGCTGAGCCATTTGTTCATCAGCCAGTTCATTAGCAGCCATCACCAACGATGGAGATCTGATTCCCTCTCTGAAGTTAAGCAGCGGGAAAGAGAATCTTTGAAGAATTACTTTGGCCGTTTCAACACGGCCCTTCTGGAGGTTGACCACCTCAATCATGAGGTAGCCATGTCTGCCTTGGCAGGAGGAGTATCGAAAGAAGGAAACTTCTACCTAGCTCTGGAGGTTAATTACCCAAAGAGCCTCTCTGATATGATGTCCTTGGTGGATAAGTATACCAAGGTTGAAGAATCACAGAGGTCAGCCCGAGCTGAGCAATTGAAGAAGAAGGAGGCAAAGGGCTTGGAGAAACATCGATTCTTCCATCGTGTCAGCCCGCCTCGCCGCCAGAGAGCTCCTCCACCACCTCCTCGAGATCATACCCAGAGCCTGGCTCGAAGGTTTGATCGATACACTCCTCTTATTGCACCGAGAGCACAAATCTTGATAGAGATTGAGCACCAGATTCCTCGGCCTCCTCCTCTCTGGGGCAACATGACCTGGCGGGACATGACCAAGTATTGCCACTTTCACCGAGACCATGGGCATGATACTGAGGAGTGCTGACAGCTCTAGAATGAGATTGAGCAACTAATTCAATGAGGCAGGTTGGATCAATTTAGGAGGGCACCAGAGCCGAACAATGAAGGGAATCGCCAACCCGAGCCTCGCCAGCTCCCCTCACCGAATCCTTCAGTTATTGGCAACATCAATATGATAACGGTGGCCGGTCCTTCACCAAATTAGCTGGATGAGAAGAAGAATCCACCAAAGAAGACTCAAGTTGATGAGCTCTCCTTTTCTGATGAAGATCACTGGGAGGTACAGTATCCTCATGATGATGCCCTAGTTGTATCTCTGAATATGAATGACTATGATGTACATCACATTTTGGTTGATAGTGGAAGATCTATTAATATTTTGTATTTTGATTCCTTTGTGAGATTGAAATTTTGAGCGAAAAGCCTCCGGGCTTTAAAGTCCACTCTAGTAGGTTTTATAGATGACTCCATAATCCCTGAGGGAGTTATTACTTTAGCAGTCCAAGTAGGCACATAGCCCTGTGTGGCCACTACACACATGAATTTTTCTGTGACAAAGCTTCGGTCCCCTTATAATGCTATCCTCGGTAGGCCAGGACAAGTATCTCTCAAAGCCATCGTTTTTATTCCCCATCTCGTCATGAAATTTCCCACCGAATGGGGGGTGGGGGTTGTCCGAGGAAGTTAAATTATAGCTCGGCATTGCTTTGTCTCTGATCTTCAATCCCAAAAGCCCG
Source organism: Calamus simplicifolius (assembly GCA_900491605.1). Classification (NCBI taxonomy): domain Eukaryota; kingdom Viridiplantae; phylum Streptophyta; class Magnoliopsida; order Arecales; family Arecaceae; genus Calamus; species Calamus simplicifolius. Next base: position 95,161 of record UESW01004282.1, read on the forward strand.
AGGTTGATGGGCTGGATGCTCGGAAAGATTTTGCCGAACAACAAGGAGAGGCTGCCAAAGAATTAGAAGAGGTACCACTTGACGAAGCTCGGCTCGACCAAACTATAAGGGTTGGGTCGCAGCTGAAGGGAAAGCTTCGGCAAGACTTGATCGAATTCCTTCAGAAGAACACTAATATTTTTGCCTGATCCGTGTCAGACATGCTTGGAATTAACCCAGATGTTCTAGTCCACCGCCTCAACATGGATGAAGCATTTAGGCCAATCAAGCAAAAGAAGAAAAGCTTTGCCTCCGAGCGCCAAAAAGCTATCGAGGAAGAAGTAGACAAGCTCATTAAAGCCAATTTCATCCGGAAAGTTAATTATCCTGACTGGCTGGCAAAATGTGGTTATGGTGAAAAAATCAAATGGCAAATAGAGGATCTGCATCGACTTCACCGACTTCAACAAAGCTTGTCCAAAGGACAGCTTCCCTCTTCCTCAGATTGACCAACTTGTAGATTCCACTTCAGGCCACCTAATGCTGACTTTTATGGATGCTTATTTGGGCTACAACCAAATTTGGATGGCTTCCGAAGATGAAGAAAAAATTTCCTTCATCACCGACCGAGTTATTTATTGTTACCAAGTTATGCCTTTTAGTCTAAAAATGCAGGTGCGACCTACCAAAGGCTAGTCAATAAAGCCTTCAAGGAGAAAATCAGTCGGAACATGAAGGTATACATCGATGACATACTGGTCAAGAGCAAAGAAGTGTATCGGCATGTCGAAGATCTTGCAGAAAGCTTTGCAACGTTCCGAAGGTATCGGATGAAGCTCAACCCAACCAAATGTTCTTTCAGAGTCAACTCTGAAAAGTTCTTGGGTTTCATGATCTCTCAACAAGGCATCGAAGTGAATTCACAGACAATCCAAGCCTTGCAGCAGATGGCCCCAACAGGATCAATCAAAGAAGTGCAATGTCTCACTGAGAGGATAGCAGCTCTTAACCGCTTCATCGCTCGGTCAGCCGAGAGATGCCTTCCCTTCTTCAAAGTACTTCGGTCGGCCAAGAATTTTTAATGAACCCCAGACTGCCAGATATCCTTCAAAGATCTCAAAAATTACCTTGGCTCACCACCCCTCCTTAGCAGTCCAAAGCTAGGGAAATGCTGAGTCTATACTTGGTGGTCTCTAAGGGTGTTGTTGGCTCTGTGGTAATTAGAGAGAAAAACAAAGTTCAAAGACCGGTCTATTATGTCAGCAAATTGCTCAGAGATGCCGAGATGAGGTATACTCAAGCCAAGAAGATGGTTCTAGCTCTGGTAATATCAGTCCGAAAGCTGCAACCATATTTTCAAGCTCACACTATGGCGGTCTTAACCGATCAACCCATCAAGTCAATTATCCATCATCCAGAAGCATCAGGACGAATGACCAAATGGGCTGTTGAATTGAGTGAACATGACATTTAGTATTAGCCTCGTCCAGCCATCAAAGCCTAGGTCCTAGCGGATTTTCTCCTTGAATGCACCATACCCGAAGATGGTTCCACTCCTAACACTCCTGAACAACCGAGGCCCAGTACTTTGTGGTTGCTCCATGCCGACGGGTCTTCCAGCGCAAGCGGTTCTGGAGCTGGTCTAGTCATCACCAGTCCGGAGGGGGCAGCTTTCGAATATGGCATCCATTTCTCCTTTTTAGCCTCTAACAATGAGGCATAATATGAGGCTCTGCTCGCTAGACATTGCATCGACCACGAGCTCAAGGCTGAAAAGCTAAATGCCTACACTGACTCTCAGTTGGTGGCTGGCCAGGTGCGAGGAGAGTTTGAGGCTTGAGAGTCGAATATGATTCGGTATCTTCAAAAGGTGCATGATCTGTCGACCTGCTTTATCGAATTTAAAGTTATTCAAATCCCAAGGGCTGAAAATGTGCGCACTGACCTTTTGTCCCACCTGGCAACCACGAACTCGATGAACCTTGATCGGAAGTTCCACCTAAAAGTCCTAGAGAAACCTAGCATTGCTGATGCTGATTAGATAATGCAGGTCGACGCTGAACCATCCTGGATAGATCCTATGCACAAATATCTCAAAGAAGGGTTGTTACCTACTAATAGAAAAGAAGCAAGGAACTAAAGATGCAATCATCTCATTATGTCTTAATTGATGATCAGCTATATAGGTGATCCTTCTCTATGCTGTTGCTCAAATGCCTCCGCCCATCGGAAGCTTATTATGTCCTTCAGGAGGTTTACGAAGGCATTTGTGGTAATCATCTCGGCGGTCGAGCTCTGTGCCACAAAATGCTACGTCAAGGGTATTATTGGCAAACAATGCAAAGAGATGCTGATAGCCTCGTCTGAGCCTATGATTCGTGCTAGCAACATTTAAATGTCCAAAGGCTTCCCTCTGCTCACCTAATGCCTATATCATCCACCTGGCCTTTCACTAAGTGGGGAATGGACATTCTTGGTCCTTTTCCCCTCACCACGGGGCAGAGAAAGTTCTTGTTCATTGCAATTGACTACTTCACCAAGTGGGTCGAAGCTGAGGAAGTTGCCCAGATAACCAAAGCTCAGGCTAGGGACTTTGTATGGAAGTCTATCATATGCCGGTTCGGCCTCCCTCACACCATCATCACCGACAATTGGAAACAATTCGATAATCCCAAGTTTCAAAAATTCTGCAAAGATCATAGCATTCTTCACCACCTGGCCTCGGTTGGGCATCCTCAAGCCAATGGGGAGGCCAAGGTAACTAGCCAAACTCTCTTGCAGGAAATTAAAACTCGGCTCAACCGAGCATGAGGCAGGTGGGCAGAAGAGCTCCACCACATGCTGTGGGCTTATCAGACTACTGAAAGGATACCCACAGGCCAAACTCCATTCAGGATAGCTTTTGGTATGGAGGCTATCATCCCTGTGGAATCGGGCTCCCTTCCCCATGCGTGGAAGGTTATTCAGAAGAATCTAACGATGAGCAACTCCGAACCAATCTGGATCTGATAGAAGAAGTCAGGGAGAAAGCCCGGATCCGAATAGCCACCTATCAATAGAGGATAGCCCATTATTACTCTAACAGAATCAAGGGAAAATTCTTCATTCCTGGCAATTTGGTACTTCAGAAAGCATCCATGTCAAAACCACTGGAGCAAGGGAAACTGTCCCCAAATTGGAAAGGTCCCTATCAAGTTGTGAAGGTAATCAGGCCCAGCATTTACAAACTATAGGATATAAATGGAAAATTTATCCCCTAGATATGGAGCTCAAATAATCTCTGCATATATCATCAGTAAAAGTATGCCTTGTTAAACTCACTCTGTTTACTGCCTCAAATTTTTATTTTATTTTCAAAAGTCTACAACATTTTTGTTCTGATTACCTCTCTTCTGAAAGCTGCAATAAGAAGCAGGTTTTGCTCAATAATCTTTTCAAACCTCGGCCAGGCCGAGTGATTTCCGTACCTTGGCCGCACAAGTAAATAAAATCTTTTCAAGCCTCGGCAGGGCCGGGTGATCTCCATACCTTGGACGCGCCAAGTAAAATAATATCTTTTCAAACCTTGATCAGGTTGAGTGATCTCCGTAGTTTGGCCATGCCAAGTAAAATATAATCTTTTCAAACCTCGATCGGGCCGAGTGATCTCTGTACCATGGCCATGCCAAGTAAAATATAATCTTTTCAAGCCTCGGTAGGGCCGAGTGATCTTCGTACCTTAGTCGCCCCAAGTAAAATATAATCTTTTCAAACCTTGACCGGGCTGAGTGATCTCCGTACCTTGGCCGCCCAAGTAAAATATAATCTTTTCAAGCCTCAGCAGGGCCGAGTGATCTCCATACCTTGGCCACGCCAAGTAAAATATAATCTTTTCAAGCCTCGACAGGGCCGAGTGATCTTCGTACCTTGGCCACGCCAAGTAAAATATAATCTTTTCAAACCTCAGTCGGGCCGAGTGATCTCCGTACCTTGGCTGCACCAAATAAAATATAATCTTTTCAAGCCTCGGTAGGGCTGAGTGATCTTCATACCTTGGCCGTGCCAAGTAAAATATAATCTTTTTAAACCTTGGCCGGGCCGAGTGATATCTATACTTTGGCCATGCCAAGTAAAATATAATATTTTCAAGCATTGGCAGGGCTGAGTGATCTCCGTACCTTAGTTGCACCAAGTGAAATATAATCTTTTCAAGCCTTGGCAGGACCGAGTGACATCTCCAAATAATATCTCAAACCTCGGCAGGGCCGAGCGATATCTCCAAATAGTGTCTCAAACCTCGACAGAGCCGAGTGATATTTCTGAATAATATCTCAAGCCTCGATATGATCAAGAAACTCCTCCAAAATGACAGCAAAACTGATTGATTCCTCTAACACTCTAGCGTGGTTGAATTGCCCTATCAAGCTTCGGCAGAGTTAAGCAACCTCTCTCTCTTTGCACATCAGCAAGATTAAACGAGCCATGTCTTGCCAAGGTAAAATCTACTTCGTCCGAAGCTGTGCTATGCTACATGTTAGCAAGGCTGCCTAGGCCTCCCTCTGACCTAAACAAAGATGAATGCACCATCTATAAAGGACTAAGCACTGCTAAAATGCCTAATGAAAGAAAAATGTCTAAAATGCTACTAGCGATCATGAACTGACGTTATGATTCGAGTAGCGCAGCACAAACAAAACAACTCTCACGTCGGAACAACACAATAACATTAGTAGAGAAGTCAATATTTAAAGAAGAAAGGGTAAAACCCTTCTTTATTGATGAAAAATTACAACCTCCTAAGAGGCGTTACGAGTGCATTATAGCACAGGAAATGAAGCTAAATAAAATAAGAAAGCTCGGGAAAGAAACTTCGGTCGATGACGTTGCTTCCGATTTCGATCCAAGAAATCAGAGAAACCAGATAGCTTCATTGAGTTGCTGGTTAATGCCAAAGAACAAAGAGGCCATCCCTTGGGCACCTCCGTCGGATGAATTAAGAGATCCAAACTGGACCGAAAGGCTGCGGATGCTGATGCTAAGGCTGCCCCCCACTTAAAACGCCGAATAGTGAGTCACTGCTCAAAAACATAGACATCGACCCGATCGGTGCGCCAAATCACATGTTACTGCCCAAGAGCATAGACAGTGACCCAGCATAACTTACCTTCCTCCTCATCGAGAGATGGATGAAGGACCCCCAAGCAGATGAACTAAGGGATCCAAATTGAGGATGGAGGGTGTTGACCCAGATGGCAACCCAAGAGGGGAGGTTGAATTGGGTTCTTAAAAATTTTACAATTAAATTCAATTTCCAAGTTGAATGTGCACAAGGAACGAGTGGAGAGTGTGATGCTATGAATGCTAAATACAATATCAAAATTAGAGTAAAGGGAAGAAATATGCACGATAAACACAAAGGATTTATAGTGGTTCGGTGTTAGCTACACCTACATCCACTCCCAAGAAACTCTTGGGCACGCACTATAATCATCCTGATTACAACAGAGTTGTTTTACAAGATCACAACTCGAACTTGTTGTTTTACAATGGGATCATAATGAACTCAACTAATTTTCATAGGTTTACCAGCACACAACCTAACACAAGCTAATCTTAGCTTGCACGAAGTCAACTACCTCACCTGATTCAATCCCCTGATTGAATCAAAAAATAAATGTATCAAATAATTGATTACAACAATATAAAAGCTTCTCAAATGAGCAGATAAACAATATAAATAAAAATAGGAATAGAAAAGCCTGATTAGAAGATGTTTGATGTTGAGCTTTTCTTCTTTTCTTCTTTTCCTCTTCTCTTCTGAATGATCCTTCACAAGATTAAACTTAGGCTCTGGAAGAAATGTAAGTGAAGATAAGGATGAAGAACTAGGGCTCTTGCTTTTCTTCTTCTGATTGATGGAAATCCTTCGAATTTAACTTTTGAATGCTTTTGATTTTTCTTCTATCTCTTTCGCACAGTTAGGCTTCGAATCAGAGTTTTCTCTCTTTGATATTTCTCTATTTTTCTCTTTTTTTCTTCCTCTTCTTTTTGAATGGTCGGAATGCTCCTTTTATAATCTCTCTTAATCCATATTTGATGCAAAGTAGCCATTGAAAATACTTGTGGATGAGTTTAACATGAAAAGGTAAAGAGTCATTGAAGATTACTAGAAGAAATATAACCGTTGGAGCAATTTTGACAAATCTGAAAGTCATCTCTGACAGATTAGTCTAATCTGGCCTGGTGTCGGCTCTAAGTCAGGTTGCCCAAAATAGAAAGAAAACATTCATCATGGAGTCGGCTCTAGAATTTTGTGGGGTCGACACAACTCGAGCTGTAGTCAGCTCTAATTTCCTTGGGGTCAACACTAACAATGTCCCAAAAAATGTAATCTCTATTCTTAGGTTAGAGTCGGCTCTAATTTCCTGGAGTTGGCTCTAAACCGTGCCGAATGTACCAAATAGTTCCGATATGCTCTGGAGTCGGCTCTAATACTTATAGAGTCAGCTCTAAAATCTGAAATTTGACACATGCCACTAAAAATTGATCCAAGCTCATTTTTGTACGAATTATGAATACTTAATGTTATAAATTCCTAAAACACTTATCAATCTTATTAGTATCATAGGGAATATACTCATGGCTTTTGTTAATCATCAAAATCAATAAATGGGTCAACAATCTCCTCTTTTTGATGATGACAAAAACATTGAGTATATGCATAATCAATTAATGCATAATTAACAAAATAAGCAAATTCATAGTTATGCTTGAGTATTAATAACTTTAACCAAAATCAATTCAAATAATTTTCTTATGTATCATACAAATAGGATTTTAACAACTTAATTAAGCTCCCCCTAACTGAGATAGCTCCCCCTATGTATGTGCATATAATATATCCATTTAAGCTCCCCCTTTGTATGTGCATACAATATATCCATTTAAGTCCACATGCATATACACTCTTTTCCCCCTTTTTTGTTATCAACAAAAAGGTTAAGAAGTTATAGGGTAGATATTGCTTAAATCAAAATCAATCAATACAGGAATTGAATATTTTAGAATTTAGAATGCAAGAGTCAAGGCTGATTTCATAGAAAGTACCATTAGTACAAAGTATCCAGCACATAACATGTTAAGACAAGATAATCAAAACAATATACATTGATTCTAATTACATGCTAGGTAAAATGATAAGTTTGTCCTAGATACAAACTAGTTTCTATATGCTAAACTTAAAATCTAAAGATAACTTAAGATAGATTGAAGTTGATTGGAATAGAGTAGAATTGGCTTGGCTTGGCTTGGAGAAAGTATCATCTTAGAATCTTCTTAAGTTTGCCAGAATCTATCCCATTCCTTTTTCTTGAACATTCATCAAATTATTGAGCATCTTCTCAACAAGGAAAGCAGCTGCCATGACTTTTTCTTGAAGCTCCGCATTACTTCTGGAATAAGTATCTGAGTCACCTCCAATGTCCTTAATCTTGTCAAACATTAATTTCAGATCAGTCTTTAAAACATCAGAAGAGGTACTGAATGATGACTCTATCTTATTGACCTTTTCTTCCAAAGTGTAATACAGCTGCCTAATTCCCAAAATCTGATCTCTGACATCATCTTTAACTTTAGCCTCATGCTCTACCAACAGGGCTTTGAGCTGCTCAATTGCCTATCAGAAAACTCATATGAACTTTTGACAAAAGTGGTGGCTGCTGGTGGTGTCGCTGGGGGTGTCGAACTACTTGGTCCGAGTGAAGAATGTCTCACAGATGGTCCAGCCTCCGAAGGACCAAGGACAATAGTATCAGCTTCAGCCGCCCTTTCTTCTCCATGTCCTTTCCTTTGCCATTGACATTTACTTTCTTGAAACCCATACGGTGAAGTGTAGCAACATTGTAGTAATCCGTATGCCTTAATTTTTTATGTGGCTCATTTTTTAATATATTTTACTCCTTGACTTTGAAAAGCTAAAGTCAAAATCATACCATATGGCAAGGTAGATCTTTTCTTGCTACCGACCTCTGCCATATAACCAATCATCATTCTAGCTAAATTAATGGGCTGTCCCATTACAACAAGTTCATAACAACTATATCCCTTTCTGAAACATATTCAAATCTACCAGTCTTTGGAAACAAAATCCTACTGCATATGTTATGTAACAGTCTTAATTCTAAAGATAACTGATTTACACTAATTTCTTCAAAATCTAGCATATCTTTTCCTAACATTCTTAATAATGCTTCTCCTCTATTACTGTGTGAGGTGGCAGTCATCCCAATCACCGGAATTTCCAAAAAAAATTCCAAAATTTCAAAAGTTAAGTGTATTTAAGTTCCTCTAACAGAGCTGACTATCCCACTATCTCCTTTACTCAGATTATGATAAAATTCCTTTACTAAACTAGGGTAGGTGGGGACGTCAAGTGAGTATACCTTTTCCCATCCCATATCTTTAATTGCTTCCCAAGAGAAAAGCCTTCAGAATCAAAAAGTTGAAATCTATCTTTCTTTTAGTTGTGATAGCTTTTCTGGCCAAGAGATCAATCTGAGGTGAAGGTGGATTAGGAATGACGTTAGGAGTTGAGGAAGAAGAAGTAGAAGATGAGCTCGAAGAGGGTTGCCTCGTCGGACGTCGAGCGGACCTCCTTCCGATGGTGACAGTGGCACCAATGGCAGATGCACGTCTCTTGGGTGCCATTTGAGGTCAAGAGAGGTTGGATTCAAAAGATTTTGGGGTTTGGGATAGGTAGAGAAATATTTGGAATGGATTGGAGTCGGATGAAAACAAGAAAGTGTCAACTCTGCCCTAGATAAATCAAAAGGGGACCAGTTAGAGTTGGCTCCCGCAAAGCGAGGTGTCGGCTCTAAATCGCTAACATTGTCAGCGCCCAAAATAGAGTCGGCTCTACAGTAGCAGGTGTCAGCTCTAAAAACTTAGACAGAGAGCACATAAAATTAGAGTCGACTCCAACATAAATAGAGTCGGCTCCAAGACAGTTTCAGTGAAAAGTGAGAGTTTCAAAGAATCTGAAACTTGTCAAAATGATCATAAAACTTTGGATAAATCTTCCTTAGAATGTGGTAAATCAAGAAGTTCAAATATCTAGATGAATTTTCCTTAGAATCATAAGAGGATCTTTAAGAAAATGGTTAAATTCTAAATAGTCATTCCTAGGAGATTTAAAATCATTCTGATGGATCACAAACTCCTAATTTTCCTCTAAGATAGAAAATCTCTCTTCACTTAAAGGTTTTGTAAATATGTCTGCTAATTGTTCATCAGTACATACATAATCAAGACAAATATCATTATTAGCAACATTTTCTCTAATGAAATGGTGTCTTATCTCTATGTGTTTAGTTCTTGAATGTTGAATAGGATTTTTTATCAAATTTATTGCACTAGTGTTGTCACATTTAATTGGAGTTTTATCAAGTGTTATACCATAATCCTCAAGTTGTCGCTTAATCTAAAGAATTTGAGCACAGCAACTTCCAACTGCAACATATTCAGCTTCAGCAGTTGATACAACTAAATTTTGCTTTTCGCTAAACCAAGAGATTAAGTTACTGCATAAGAATTGGCATGAACCACTTGTGCTCTTTCTATCCAATTTACAACCAACGAAATTAGAATCAGAATATGCAATCAGATTTAATGTTGAATCTCTAGAGTACCATAATCCTACATTTTAGTAGCATTTAAATACCTAAAAATTTTGTTTGCAACAATTAAGTGAGATTCTTTAGGTTCAGACTGATATCTAGCACATAAACATATAGCAAACATAATATCAGGTCTACTAGCTATTAAATAAAGTAGAAAACCAATCATACCTCTATAATATTTTTGATCTACTTGCTTACCATCTTCATCTTTATCGAGTTTGCATAAAGGACTCATTGGTGTGCCAAGAGATTTAATTGATTACATACCAAACTCTTAAGAATTTTTTAGTGTACTTTGTTTGGTTGATGAAAATCCATTCTCTTTCTTGTTTGATTTGAAGTTCAACAAAAAAGTTAAGTTCTCCCATCATGCTCATTTCAAATTCCTCCTGCATTAACTTTGTAAAATCTTGACAAAGAAGATTGTTAGTAGCACCAAATGCTATATTATCTACATAGATTTGTACTACTAGTAAGTCTTTTTCTTTTCTTTTCAAATATAAGGTTTTATTAATATTTTCTCTAAAAAAATTATTTTCAATCAGAAATTTACTTAACCTATCATACCAAGCTCTAGGTGCTTGTTTTAAACCATAAAGTGCTTTGTGTAGTTTAAAAACATGATTTGAAAATTTATGATCTTCAAAACCAGGTGGTTGTTCAACAAAAACTTTCTCATTTATAAAACCATTTAAGAATGCACTTTTTACATTCATTTAAAATAAATTAATATTCATGCAACATGCAAATGTAAACAACAACCTAATGGCCTCTAATCTAGCAATAGGTGCAAAGGTTTCATCAAAATCAATTCCTTCCTCCTGATTATATCCTTTTGCAACTAATCTAACTTTATTTCTAATAACAATGCCATTTTATTTAATTATTTCTAAATACTCATTTGGATCCTATAACTGGATAATCTTTGGGTCTATCAACTAGGGTCCATACCTTATTCCTAGTGAATTGATTTAATTCCTCTTGCATGGCTAACATCTAATTACTATCCTTTTCGGCTTCCTCAATTATCTTGGGTTCTATATGAGATACAAATGCAAGATGATTACTGATATTTCTAATTGATGATCTAGTTTTTATACCTTGAGATGGATCGCCTATGATTAAGTCCTTTGGATGACCATAAGCATATCTCCAATCTCTAGGTAGATCTATATCATTACGAATAGTATCAATACCATCATCCTTAGGCAAGTCATCATCCTTAGCTTCAGGTTCATGATATGAAGATACATCGACATTTAATCTTTCAAGGTCTATTTCAAGCAAATTAGTATCTTCCTCATCATCTATCTTTTTAGAATTTGATGCTAAAGATTCATCAAACACTACATGAATTGACTCTTCTACAATCAGATACTTCTTATTGAATACTCTATAAGCTTTGCTAGAAGTGGAATATCCTAAGAATATACCTTCATTTGATTTGCATCAAACTTTTCAAGATTGTCTTTACCATTATTATGAATGAAACATTAACAACCAAATGCATGAAAATAACTAATGTTGGGTTTCCTATTATGCCATAATTCATAGGGAGTTTTCTTAAGGATTGGTCTAATTAAGGCTATATTTAGGATGTAACATGTTGTGTTTATAGCTTCCATCCAGAAATATTTTGGGAGTTTTCACATAGCATGGTACAGGCCATGTCTTCTAGAGTTTTATTTTTTCTTTCTACAACTCCATTCTGTTGAGAAGTTCTAGGTGCTGAGAAATTATGATGAATGCCATTTTCAATGCAAAAATTTTTAAATACATGATTTTCAAATTTAGTTCATGATCACTTCTAAGAGACACTATGGTAGTGTTTTTTCTCATTTGTGACTTTCTTGAAGAATTTTAGAAATATCGAGAAAGTCTCATCTTTGTGAGCTAAAAATAATACCCAAGTGAATCTAGAGTAATCATCTACTATCACAGACCATATTTCTTTCATCCTAGACTAGTGGTTCTAGTAGGTCCAACAAGGTCTATGTGTGGTAGCTTGAGTGGCCTAGAGGTGGAAACAATATTTTTAGATTTGAAAGAATTTCTAGTTTGTTTTCCAATTTGACATGCATCGCAAACTCTATTGTTTTCAACATCTAATTTTGGAAGACCTTTAACTAATTCCATTCTAAGCTGTTGGCCCCTAGATTGATTTTGATGATTACAAAACAATTAAGACTATGTTTATTAGAAAAATTAATATTATTGCAGGGATGTACATGTGTCGTACAGGTGAGCATTATCAAGCAAAATTTTATTCGTTACAAAGAAGCTTATTTTCTCTTGTCTAGAATATAGCTAATTAATTCTTTATTGCTTGAATTACTGCATGACTATGTAAGCTAGCTTATTTCCCTCCTTAGCTAGCTTTTCCCACTTGCTAGTTAATTTATTTTTCTCTCACATTGAAGCTGGCCAACCATGCATGGGACTAGTTAGCTTATTAGCTAACTTCTTCCTTCTCCTAGTTGACTGGTTGGCCTCTAGAGCCAACTATTTAGTGCTGATTTTCCTCTTGGCCGATCACTCCTTGGAATCAGCTAGCTGGTTAGTTCATGGAGTTAGCTAAATATCACTTGGAGCTAACTATTTTCTTCTTGCAGGTTACTTGGCCGAATGGGTTAAAAATCTAGCTAGCTAGAGAGCTAGCTTACCTTGGGCGGTTTGCATAAAAAATCCACTCTAGCTAGCTAACAAGCTAGCTAACCTTTTTTTTGTTGTTTTTTCATGGCCGAATGGAATTTGAAAGTAGTTAGCTTAACAGCTAACTCTTTTTCTTTCTCCCTCCATGTTGCATGAAAGTTTTATTGGAGTTAGCTAACAAGCTAACTACTTTATAAGTCTTTTCATTCCTAGCCGCATGAAACTTGAATTGAGTTAGCTCTTGAGCTAACTACTTTTTTACTGGCCTCATGCACTTTTTAAATAGCTAACTAAAGAGTTAGCTAAAATTCAAACTTTCTATGTTCATGAAAATGTGGGATGCTTGTCTATGTGGCTAGTTAGCTAAAGAGCTAACTAGTTTGTATCTTAGCTACCTTTCAAGCTAACTACTCTATTTTTTTTATGGCAGATTTTTCCTCCAAGCCGTGCACACTTCCAAACAGCTAACTGGGGAGTTAACCACTTTATTCTTCTTGCCACATGAATTCTCATTTGAGTTAGCTAAATAGCTAACTCCTTGGCATTAAAGCATGAAACCTTGAATGGGAAGTTTACTATTTTTCCTGGACTTCTTTTTCAGCCGTATGGTTTTTAAATTGAGCTAGCTCACTAGCTAGCTACTTTATTTTCGATTGAGGCTGATTTCTTGCCGTGGAGCCTGCTAGCTAGCTAGCTTGGGATGTTTAGTTAGCCTTGCTTAGCTAGCTTTTACTCTTTCTTTTCTCCTCCATGGGCACGTCTTCTTGAGGGTTGCTGGAAATTAATTCCAGCCAACCAACTCTCTCAAATATTAAATGATCTATCTCTCTTTTAATTATATTTCCATTTTTATGGTTACTGACATTTTCTTTTGGTGTTTGACAGATATCTTTCTTTGCCAAAGGATTAAATGCAATCAATGTTTAGGGAAATAAATTCAAACGGTTATATTTCTTTTCGTATCATTTTTGTTTTGGTTTAAATAATGTGATCAGAGAAACACCTAGACGATGATTTTTGTTGACGAATCTTTGAAAATCTGAAAAAAAAAAGAGAAAGAAAGAAATCAAAAGAGAGTGTTCATTGCATATTTTTTCGGAGTGTTGAAGAGTAAGTTCTTGTGATGTGAGTTGACAAACCTCAATCCTTGCTCAAGTCGTCCAGATCCGGTGAAGCATTTAAAAGTCTCAGCTGCCTCGGAGATCCTCATTCACTGCTGAAGATTTGCTTCAAATTTGTAAAGTTCTTCTTTGAATATTTGCTCAAGTTAGGAGCTATTTGTTATATTCTGATTTCTGTATAGGGTTAGAGATAACCCTACTGTTTGGTTTGTGCTGTTAACAAGAGGACTATGTAGTTTGGCTTCCTTGTGCCGTTAAACAAGAGGACTAGCCGGGAAGGCTAGGGGTTTGGCTGCCTTGTGCCATAAAACAAGAGGACTAGCCAGAAGGCTAGGGGTTGTAATCGTTGTGATACGATTAGTAAATTCAAAGGGTTTTTGGGGAGTGGACGTAGGAGCCGAGTTTGGCACCAAACCACTATAAACCCTATTGTGTTTGTGATTGTGTGTGTGATTTTGTTTCGTGCACTCCACTACACCGCTGCGAACTAATTTTTGACTAGTGATTAAGCACATATATGCGCTAGTAATTAATTTTTTTTAAAATCCAATTCACCCCCCTCTTGGGTTACTACATCTGGGCAACATAAGCAATTTTGAAATTAAGTGTGGCTTGCATGACCTAGTCAATGCCATAACCATCCAATCTCATTTACCTTAGCATTATCAGCGATTAGGCAATGATTATAGCAGACCTGTTGTCCAAATCAATTAAGTATACCATTTCTATTTCCGACAAATATAATGCTATTGTCAATGGGATTCGATACAGTGCAGAAAGAAGCTTCAAAAGGAACTTTGATACCTTTATCGCAAAGTTGGCTAATGCTAATTAAGTTATGTTTTAATCCATTTATATATAAAACATTTTCAATAAAAGTGGATGGAATAATTTAAATTTTATCAAATCCCATGATGTGGCCTTTACCGTTATCTCCAAATGTTACTGCTCCTCTTTTAGCTTCACGGGTGATGAATTGCTCTTTGTCACCCATCATGTATCTTGAGCAGCCGCTAACAAGATACCATTTTCTTTTTGATCCTTTGGCTACAAGATACTCCTGCAAGGTAATCATATCTTTTGTTTAGGTACCCAAGCTTTTTTGGATCCTTCATGGTTAGTAGCAGTAATCACAGTTCCTTTTGGAACCCAAATTTTCTTACCTTTATGACTTATGTTCTTATGAGACATTTTATAATTGCATACATAAGATTAATGTTCTTTTATGCCACAATGGTAATAAAAAAAATCATTTTTAATTGGTTTCTTTTATGAAAAAATTGTTAACAAATTTTTGCTTCTTGTGTGGTCTATACCCTAAACCAGCTTTATCAAAAATAGTTCTTTGATTGTTTAAAAGTAAATTAAGCTTTTCTGAGCTATTAATAAATTTGTCAACAATGTTTTTATATTTTTTAGTTTCTTTCTTTAAGTTTAGATTTTATGTAGAAATTGATTCTTTTTCCTTTAGTATATCTTGCTTTTCTGATTTTATATTCTCAATTTCAAGAACAAGTTTATTTTTCTTTTTAAGAAGATCTAGATTTTTAGTTTTCAATGTTTTATTTTTTATTCTTAAAATATTGAAATCACTAAACAATTCATTAAAGGCGCCATATAGTTCATCAAAAGTAAAATCATCATTGGGGATTTCAGAATTTACCTCTTCTTCATTATTTGCCATGACAAATATGTTGACAACCTCTTGTTGATCATCCTCGGATGAAGATTCCTCGCTGTCGCTCCAAGTTGCAACATATGCTTTCTTCTTCTTTTTGTATCCCTTCTTAAGTTGAGGACATTCAGATATAAAGTATCCCGGTTTCTTGCATTCATAACAGATCAAGGGATCTTTCTCTTTATCCTTATCTTTTTCTTTTTCTCCTTTCATCTTAATACCAGTCTTTCTCTTGTGGAAGGGTCTCCTTCTTTGCATAAACTTTTTGAATTTCTTCGCAAGGAGAGCGGTCTCATCATCATCTTCATATTCTTCGTTACTGCTCTTTTCATTTTCTGCAGCTTTGAGTGCAACGGTCTTCTTCTTCTTCACATCATCTTCTTGATGCTGCTTCATTGAAAGCTCATGGGTCATAATATATCCAAGTAGCTCCTCCAAAGGTAGACTATTCAGATTTTTGGCTTCTTGGATAGCTGTCACTTTAGCTTTCCATGCTCTTGGAAGAGACCTAAGAATTTTTTACACCAATTCAGAGTTAGTATAGGTCTTACCAAGACTTTTTAGTCCATTTACTATATCGGTAAATCTAGTATACATGCATGTAATAGATTCATTTTGATCCATGCTAAAGAGTTCATATTTATGCACCAAAATATTAATCTTGGATTCCTTAACTTGGTTGGTACCCTCATGAGTAACTTCCAACCTATCCCATATCTCCTTGGTTGAGATGCAAGGGGATATTCTATTGAATTCATTTGCAATCAAAGAGCAGTATAGGACATTCATGGCCTTGACATTGAGCTGAGCCATTTTTCTATCATTTTCATTCCAATCCCTTTCGGGCTTAGGAACAATGGATCCATCTACTAAGTGTGTGGAAGTGCTAGAACCATTGATAATGACACTCCATAACTCATAGTCTAAAGCTTGAATGAAAATCCTCATTCTAGCTTTTCAATATGAATAGTTTGTGCCACTAAATAAAGGTGGTCGATTTGTGCATTGTTCCTCAGAAAAAGAAGAACCAGCTTGAGCTGCCATTTGAATCTTTAGCTCTTGATTATTAGATCAAGCAGGGATGAGCACAAGCTCTGATAC
The DNA here is from genome assembly GCA_900491605.1 of Calamus simplicifolius. NCBI lineage: Eukaryota > Viridiplantae > Streptophyta > Magnoliopsida > Arecales > Arecaceae > Calamus > Calamus simplicifolius. The sequence continues at coordinate 111,348 of UESW01004282.1, forward strand.
CAATTATTGGCCCAGATGGCAACCCAAGAGGGTGGGTGAATTGGGTTGTTTAAAAATTTTACAATTAAAATCAATTTTTCAAGATGAATGTGCACAAATAAAGTGTAGAGAGTATGATGATGCTATGAATGCTGAGCACAATATAAAAATTAGAGTGAAAGAGAGAAGAAGTAAACACGACAAACGCAAAGGATTTATAGTGGTTCGGTGTTAGCTACACCTGCATCCACTCCCATGCAACTTCGAGCACGCACTATAATCACCCTGATTAGAGCAGAGTTATTTTACAAGATTACAACTCAAACTTATTGTTTTACAATGGGATCACAATGAACCCAGCCAATTTTTACAGGTTCACCAGCACACAACCTAATACAAACTAATCTTAGCTTGCCCGAGGTCAACTACTTCACCTAATTCAATCCCTTGATTCAATCAGAAAACAAATGTATCAAATAATGGATTACAACAATATAAAAGCTCCTCAAATGAGCAGATAAATAATATAAATAAAAATGGGAATAGAAAAGCCTAATTAGAAGATGTTTGATGTTGAGCTTTTTTTCTTTTCTTCTTTTCCTCTTCTCTTCTGAATGATCTTTCCCAAGATTGAACTTAGGCTCTGGAAGAAATTTTGGTGCAGAGAAGGATGAAGAACTAGGGCTCTTGCTTTTCTTCTTATAATTAATGGAAATCCTTTGGATTTGACTTTTGTATGCATATATAATTCTCTTCTATCTCTTTCGCATAGTTAGTCTTTGAATCAGAGTTTTCTCTCTTTGATATTTCTCTATTTTCCTCTTTTTTCTTCCTCTGCTTTTGAACAGTCGGAATGCTCCTTTTATAATATCTCTTAATCCATATTTTAATGCAAAGTAGCCATTAAAAGTATTTGTGGATGAGTTCAACACGAAAAGGAAAAGAGGCGTTGAAGAGTATCAGAAGAAATATGACCGTTGGAGCCGTTTCTAACAAATCTGAAAGTTGCGTCTAACAGATTAGAGTCAGCTCTAATCTGGCCTGGTGTCGGCTCTAAGTCGGGTTGCCCAAAATAGAAAGAAAACATTCGTCATGGAGTCGGCTCTAGAATTTTGTGGGGTTGACACAACTCGAGCTGGAGTCAGCTCTAATTTCCTTGGGGTCGACTCTAACAGTGTCCCGAAAAATGTAGTCTATGTTCTCATGTTAGAGTCGGCTCTAACTTGCTGGAGTCGGCTCTAGAATCCGAAGCAGAAAGATATTTCACTGTAACTCAGGTTAGGGTCAGCTCTAATTTTCTGGAGTCGGCTCTAAACCGTGCCGAATGTGCCAAATAGTTTCGATACACTCCGGAGTCGGCTCTAATACTTCTGGAGTTGGCTCTAAAATCTGAACTTTCGCACATGCTACTAAAAATTGATCCAAGCTCATTTTTTGTATGAATTATGAATACTTAATCATTCTAAATTCTTGAAACACTTGTCAATCTTATTAGTATCATAGGGAATATACTCATGGCTTTTATTAATCATTAAAATCAAAAAATGGATCAACAGCATGACAAAAAAACCATAGCTCATCTACCTAATTTAGTTTTCAATTCACATAGATGGTATGCTAGGGTAATAGATGCACTCCATCATAGGTTGATCTATAGTCATTCGTAGGTTGATCTATAGTCATTCCATGCTCTAGACAGTCAATGATCAACCTCAGCCCATTGAATCCGCCTGCATGCTTGAGGGAGAAGAGAGAAGAAAAAAAAAGGAGGCATTAATAACAGCATCATAATCTCGTTGAGTTGTCTCTATTCAATGAGTTGAAAAATTACCAACCCATCACATAGAAAAATCATTATGAGAAAAAAATTCAAGTTCAAGCCATGATATATGCCACGTGAATGGATATGGGATATACTATGTAAATCTAATGCCTGCAATGATCGACTTTGGATGTAGGGGTGGCACATTGGATTAACCCAAGTTTCAAGCCATTAAAATAATCTATTTCTTATTATGACCACCACCAAATCATATTTAATATTTTTATATATTACCATTTCTCATGCCACCATTATTGGTAGACCATCACTTCTTATCCATAGCTGCCATTGGACTTGCAATTCGACCATGTTTAGATTGAGACACGTGAAACATGGATTCAAAGCACTTCTTTTAGCTCAATCCGTTGGTTTAAAATTGAGTCCCCACGAGTTATAAAATTCAAGTAGGGTCCATAAGAATCTTTTAGATCCATTGGAACATTCATGGCCAAGTAAGATCGAGCAATACCCAAACCTAACCCAACGAATCAGAATTTGAGACACCCAATCGTGGTTAGGATCCTATGTAAGATAACAAAATGTGCACCATTCATTATATTTAATAGGAATTTTAATGATGATTTGAACAATAAATAGAATAAATTAAAAATGTTACCAATTTTGATTTTCAATAATAATGGCATTGATATTAATATGGTTTAATCGTAATTGAGTTTTAAATCTGCAAATGAATATCCTTAACAACCAATCTCTAGACCTAAATAAGTCTACTGAAGGGAATTAAGCATTAAAATAAATAATGATAGCAATTGAAGACTTGGAACGCAACCCAACTCAAATCCAAACCCAATCTAGCTCAAATTCTATCTTAATGGGTGGGTACACAAATCAAATCTTGACTGGAATCCCGGCATAGGTCGGATTTGGTTTAAACAATACCCAGATCCAATCCAATCAATGGCATTCTAGTAAAAAAAGAGCTTGCAATGATATCCTTTTGTTTTTTTTATAACATCTTATATCTTTTGTATTTTATTTGCTGATTTTTTTTAATTAGTCAAAGTGATGTTGGCTGATGTAGCATAGTTAAAATCTATGATCTTAAGGATAATTGAGCGATCCAATCTCCTAATAGAAGTAGCAAAGCCTCTTTTTTCCCTCTTCTATTTTAGAGTTTCGGCCATATTCTTCAATGCTTACAAAGCCCTACAAAATCAAAAAATAAAATAAAAGCTAGCTCATCAAGCTTATCGAGAATTTTCATAACCACAAACAAACTTATTAAGGATATCAAAATCATTAGATGACTTGTCTCCAACCATTTTTATGAGTAAGGCTGTATATGTTTATTCAAAAGGCCCCAAACCACATAATCATCTCCAGTCAACACGAGGGTTGAGACAATTAGCAAGGCTTGATACAATAGCATATGGTACGGGAAATGCCCTCGCAACTTCCATTTGTGTACCCATAACTCTTGCACAGATTTTCGCATCCTAATTCGCCATCACATACGTCGTTTGGGTTAGGAATTGTAAGATCACACAACTTTGCCTCCACCACATTCATCTTTATATCTGTTAAGAAGTAGTGAAGTTATAGTTAGAACTAGGTCGCATATGCGGCTGTTAAATACATAAAATTGACTAAAATTTCTACAACAAGCTACTATGAGAAAGAAGATAAAAAGAAAGAGGGAGATAAAAGGAAAGCAAAAAACCAAGAGCTACGAAGAGGAGCAAGAGCA
>UESW01004282.1:117910-170396 GCA_900491605.1 Calamus simplicifolius
CACTAGTTCAATCCCCTTTGATTGAACTAGGCACAAACAAGTATATAAATGTTTTACAACTTTTCACAGCTCCTTAATGAGCACATATTCAAAGAAAAGTAAATAGGTTTAGAAAGCCTAATTTGAAGTTTGTTTGGCTTTGAGCTTTTTTTCTTTTCCTCTTCTCCTTGCTGGGTTGAATCAAGCCTCAGCTCCGATTCTTCACAGTAGATGCAGTTGAGAAGATTGAAAAGTTGGTCTCTTTCTTCTAGATGAGAATCCTCTGATTTTCCTCTATTTGAACGGATTGGATTCTTCTTTGAGCTTTATGGAGTGGAAGGTTTTGAACTTGAAAGCTCCTCTCTTGGATATACGGCTCAAGACTTCTCGATTTGATTTTTGATTTTTGTCTATCCGTTTCTATCTCTCTTTCTATTTTTTTTTCAAACGATTGTTTTTCCCCTTTTATAGATTTTCCTTTGATTCATTTTTGGTGAAATCTAGCCTTGGATGTACCTGGAAGGATTTTCCATTCATAAAAAATAGCTGTTAGATGTCAGAAATCAAAAATATTACCGTTAGAGCTGATCTGGCATTTTTGATTTTTCGTCCAGGTGGGTTGGAGTCGGCTTCAGCTTTTCAGGTGTCGGCTCTGAATCATTTTTCCATAAATAGTAAATCTGAGTTCATCGGAGTTGGCTCCACAAAAGTAAGTGTCGGCTCGCCGTCGTCAGGTGTCGGCTCCCAAAAATTGAAGGTATCGGCTCCAGGCTGCTCAGAAATAATTGCTCTGTTTCAGCATCATAGTCGGCTCCAGACACAGTAAAGTGTCGACTCCGAAACCTTAGGTGTCAGCTCCGAAACTCTAGGTGTCGGCTCCAGGTTGTATCAAAAATCAGATTAAAATTGAATTGGCCATGGGGTCGGCTCCAGACTTTCTAGGTGTCGACTCCAAGCTCTGAAACTTTAAAATCTCTGATTTGTATTTGATTCAAAATTTATTTCTTAATTCCTTTAAATTGATCAAATAAATTTAAGTTCTGAAACACTTATGAAATCATTAGTAATCAAATGAATATACTCAATTCCTTTATTAATCATCAAAATCAATGAGTGGCTCAACATATCCCTTCTTAAGTTGAGGACATTCGGATATGAAGTATCCCGATTTCTTGCATTCATAACAGATCAAGGGATCTTTCTCTTATCCTTATTTTTCTTTTTCTCCTTTCATCTTAATACTAGTTTTTCTCTTGTGGAAGGGTCTCCTTCTTTGCATAAACTTTTTGAATTTCTTCGCAAGGAGAGCGGTCTCATCATCATCTTCATCTTCTTCGTTGCTGCTCTTTTCATTTTCTACAGCTTTGAGTACAACCGTCTTCTTCTTCTTCACATCATCTTCTTGATGCTGCTTCATTGAAAGCTCATGGGTCATAATAGATCCAAGTAGCTCCTCCAAAGGTAGACTATTCAGATCTTTGGCTTCTTGGATAGCTGTCACTTTAGCTTTCCATGCTCTTGAAGAGACCTAAGAATTTTTTGCACCAATTCAGAGTTAGTATAGGTCTTGCCAAGACTTTTTAGTCCATTTACTATATCGGTAAATCTAGTATACATGCATGTAATATATTCATTTTGATCCATGCTAAAGAGTTCATATTTATGCACCAAAATATTAATCTTGGATTCCTTAACTTGGTTGGTACCCTCATGAGTAATTTCAACCTATCCCATATCTCCTTGGTTGAGATGCAAGGGGATATTCTATTGAATTCATTTACAATCAAAGAGCAGTATAGGACATTCATGGCCTTGGCATTGAGCTGAGCCATTTTTCTATCATTTTCATTCCAATCCCTTTCGGGCTTAGGAACAATGGATCCGTCTACTAAGTGTGTGAAAGTGCTAGAACCATTGATAATGACACTCCATAACTCATAGTCTAAAGCTTGAATGAAAATCCTCATTCTAGCTTTTCAATATGAATAGTTTGTGCCACTAAATAAAGGTGGTCGATTTATGGATTGTTCCTCAGAAAAGGAACCAGCTTGAGCTGCCATTTGAATATTTAGCTCTTGATTGTTAGATCAAGCAGGGATGAGCACAAGCTCTGATACCAATTATTGGCCCAGATAGTAACCCAAGAGGGTGGGTGAATTGGGTTGTTTAAAAATTTTATAATTAAAATTAATTTTTCAAGATGAATGCGCACAAATAAAGTGTAGAGAGTATGATGATGCTATGAATGCTGAGCACAATATAAAAATTAGAGTGAAAGAGAGAAGAAGTAAACACAACAAATGCAAAGGATTTATAGTGGTTTGGTGTTAGCTACACTTGCATCCACTCCCAAGCAACTTCGGGCATGCACTATAATCACCCTGATTACAGCAGAGTTATTTTACAAGATCACAACTCAAACTTATTGTTTTACAATGGGATCACAATGAACTCAGCCAGTTTTTACAGGATCACTAGCACACAACCTAATACAAACTAATCTTAGCTTGCCCGAGGTCAACTACTTCACCTAATTCAATCCCTTAATTGAATCAGAAAACAAATGTATCAAATAATGGATTACAACAATATAAAAGCTCCTCAAATGAGCAGATAAATAATATAAATAAAAATGGAAATAGAAAAGCCTGATTAGAAGATGTTTGATGTTGAGATTTTTTTCTTTTCTTCTTTTCCTCTTCTCTTCTGAATGATCTTTCCCAAGATTGAACTTAGGCTCTGAAAGAAATTTTGGTGCAGAGAAGGATGAAGAACTAGGGCTCTTGCTTTTCTTCTTCTAATTAATGGAAACCTTTGGATTGACTTTTGTATGCTTTTGTATTTCTCTTCTATCTCTTTCGCATAGTTAGCCTTTGAATCAGAGTTTTCTCTCTTTGATATTTCTCTATTTTCCTCTTTTTTCTTCCTCTACTTTTGAATAGTCGGAATGCTCCTTTTATAATCTCTCTTAATCCATATTTTAATGCAAAGTAGCCATTAAAAGTATTTGTGGATGAGTTCAACATGAAAAGGGAAAGAGGCGTTGAAGAGTATCAGAAGAAATATGACCGTTGGAACCATTTCTAAAAATCTGAAAATTGTCTCTAACAGATTAGAGTCGGCTCTAATCTGGCCTGGTGTCGGCTCTAAGTCGGGTTGCCCAAAATAGAAAGAAAAACATTCATCGTGGTGTCGGCTCTAGAATTTTGTGGGGTTGATACAACTCGAGCTAGAGTCGGCTCTAATTTCCTTGGGGTCGACTCTAACAGTGTTCCGAAAAATATAGTCTCTATTCTCAGGTTAGAGTCGGCTCTAACTTGCTGGAGTCGGCTCTAGAATTTGAAGCAGAAAGATATTTCACTGTAACTCAGGTTAGAGTCAGCTCTAATTTTTTAGAGTCGGCTCTAAACCGTGCCGAATGTACCAAATAGTTTTGATACGCTCCGAAGTCGGCTCTAATACTTCTGGAGTTGGCTCTAAAATCTGAACTTTCGCACATGCTACTAAAAATTGATCCAAGCTCATTTTTGTATGAATTATGAATACTTAATCATTCTAAATTCTTGAAACACTTGTCAATCTTATTAGTATCATAGGGAATATACTCATGGCTTTTATTAATCATTAAAATCAAAAAATGGATCAACAGCATGACAAAAAACCATAGCTTATCTACCTAATTTAGTTTTCAATTCACATAGATGGTATGCTAGGGTAATAGATGCACTCCATCATAGGTCGATCTATAGTCATTCGTAGGTTGATCTATAGTCATTCCATGCTCTAGACAGTCAATGATCAACCTCAGCCCATTGAATCTGCCTGCATGCTTGAGGGAGAGAGAGAGAAAAAAAAAAGGAGGCATTAATAACAGCATTATAATCTCGTTGAGTTATCTCTATTCAATGAGTTGAAAAATTATCAACCCATCACATAGAAAAATCAGTATGAGAAAAAAAATTCAAGTTCAAGCCATGATATATGCCACGTGAATGGATATGGGATATACTATGTAAATCTAATGCCTGCAATGATCGACTTTGCATGTAGGGGTGGCACATTGGATTAACCCAAGTTTCAAGCCATTAAAATAATATATTTCTTATTATGACCACCACCAAATCATATTTAATATTTTTATATATTACCATTTCTCATGCCACCATTATTGGTAGACCATCACTTCTTATCCATAGCTGCCATTGGACTTGCAATTCGACCATGCTTAGATTGAGACACGTGAAACATGGATTCAAAGCACTTCTTTTAGCTCAATCCGTTGGTTTAGAATTGAGTCCCCACGAGTTATAAAATTCAAGTAGGGTCCATAAGAATCTTTTAGATCCATTGGAACATTCATGGCCAAGTAAAATCGAGCAATACCCAAACCTAACCCAACGAATCAGAATTTGAGAGACCCAATCGTGCTTAGGATCCTATGTAAGATAACAAAATGTGCACCATTCATTATATTTAATAGGAATTTTAATGATGATTTAAATAATAAATAGAATAAATTAAAAATGTTACCAATTTTGATTTTCAATAATAATGGCATTGATATTAATATGGCTTATCGTAATTGAGTTTTAAATCTGCAAATGATATCCTTAACAACCAATCTATAGACCTAAATAAGTCTACTGAAGGGAATTAAGCATTAAAATAATGATAGCAATTGAAGACTTGGAACGCAACCCAACTCAAATCCAAACCCAATCTAGCTCAAATTCTATCTTAATGGGTGGGTACACAAATCAAATCTTGACTTGAATCCTGGCATAGGCCGGATTTGGTTTAAACAATACCCAGATCCTATCCAATCGATGGCATTCTAGTAAAAAAAGAGCTTGCAATGATATCCTTTTGTTTTTTTTATAACATCTTATATCTTTTGTATTTTATTTACTGATTTTCTTTAATTAGTCAAAGTGATGTTGGCTGATGTAGCATAGTTAAAATCTATGATCTTAAGGATGATTGAGCGATCCAATCTCTAATAGAAGTAGCAAAGCCTCTTTTTTCCCTCTTCTATTTTAGAGTTTCGGCCATATTCTTCAATGCTTACAAAGCCCTACAAAATCAAAAAAAAAAAAAAAAAGCTAGCTCATCAAGCTTATCGAGAATTTTCATAACCACAAACAAACTTATTAAGGATCAAAATCATTAGATGATTGTCTCCAACCATTTTTATGAGTAAGGCTGTACATGTTTATTCAAAAGGCCCCAAACCACATAATCATCTCCAGCCAACACGAGGGTTGAGACAATTAGCAAGGCTTGGTACAATAGCATATGGTACGGAAAATGCCCTCACAACTTCCATTTGTGTACCCATAACTCTTGCACAGATTTTCGCATCCTAATTTGCCATTACATACGTCGTTTGGGTTAGGAATTGTAAGATCACACAACTTTGCTTCCACCACATTCATCTTTATATCTGTTAAGAAGTAGTGAAGTTATAGTTAGAACTACGTCAATCTCGCATATGCGCTGTTAAATACATAAAATTGACTAAAATTTCTACAACAAGCTACTATGAGAAAGAAGATAAAAAGAAAGAGAGGGAGATAAAAGGAAAACAAAAAACCAAGAGCTACGAGGAGGAGCAAGAGCAAGAGCATAATTGGAAGCATTCGTTGAGAGCACTCCATTGTAGCGCACTAACAAATGCACACCATAAAAGAAGACGATGATATGAGAAGAAAAAATGGGGAGCTAGTTGTTTATATAAAAGGATTGAGGAGCTATTGAGATGGCAAATTGGCAATACAATTAATGATCTTGGGTGATAGGTAAGCAATAACTAGCTATGCCAACTGGCTTACTATCTTTATCTATTATAGTATTAAAAACCAATAAAATTAGATCCTACCATCTATAGATTTGGCAAATCACAAGAAAGAATCTAAATGACAACTTTATATCTTATATACACATTTTATATTGCCTATAATTAATATTTCATTTACACTTAATTGGCATGAATAATAAAAAGGTTACCATTATATCTTTAATTATCATAGAAACCACTATCATTATTATCTTTAATTCTTACGTATCACATCAGTTACCATTTTGTTAATTTTATTAAGTACGTACCAAATTAGATATTAAGAATTAATAAAATGCCTAAATTATGCCCATATATCAAAATAAACACATTTTCTATTGCCCATGATTAATATTTTGTGCTTGCTCTTAATTAGCATGACTAATAGTTAAATTTTGGTCACTATATCTTTAATTATTTGACAAGAATCACTATCGTTGTAGCCTTTAATTTTGATTTATAAAATCACTTTCCATTTTGTTAATTTCATTAATTACATTCCATATTAAATACTATGAACTAATAATAAAATGTCTAAATCGTGCCACAATTGTTGATTAAAAGATTTTCTACAGCCCATGATTACTACCTTTCTATTTGCAATAAATTGGCATGAATAATACATTAAATTTTTGTCACTATATATTTTATCTTTGATGACGACCACTATCTTTGTTATATTTAATTCTTATTTATCTAATATGATGAGGGTAAAAATATCATTGCATTAATGTGCGTACAATCCAAGACATCGGGCTAGGGCTAGCCCGTGCACCCTATCGCATAGCTGTCACATCTGATAGGCAGCAATGAGTAGGCTACCCCTCCAAACAGCTTTCGTGTAACAGTTGGCCGATTGAGCTATTATTATACCTCAGCTGATCGAGCTATTATTATACCTCAGCTGATCGAGCTATTATCATACCCCATAGGCCGAGCTATCGCCACCAAACCATCCTGTGCTTCAGTAAGCCGAGCCATTCTGTGTCTCAGGAAGGCCGAGCTATCCTATACCTCCGTAAATTGAGTCTCGCCATACTTCGACAGATTCAGCCATCTTCTATACCTCGGTCGTACCAAGGTATCCAAGCACCTCTGCGGAATACCCTTAAACTAACAAGATTTCAAATAAGAAATCATGCCTACACTACCAGAAATGGCCTAGAGCCTATGTAGTCACTGAATCTTGAAGCATCGTCTGCTCTTCCTGGTCATTGATCCTCTAACTAACTAGATACGGATCCTACCAGCCCTGTAACAACCTGATTCGAATCAGTTTTGAATCCCAACAACTTTCAGTCCCTCTGTGATGTGTCCAAGGAATCAGGTGATCACCTATAAATATCGCAGCCTCAGATCCGACAAGTACACCATTATGTACGCTCTCTTTCACTCACTCACATTCTCCAAAAACTCCATTAGAGCTCAGACAGAGCTCCTGGCACCGCCCCTAGAGGAATTCTTCCTCAAGGATTCTTCTCCTCATTTGTCTGCTTGCTGTGAATCTCCACTAACTTGGGCATCGGAGGGTCTTCCGCAGAGGGCACCCCCCAAACCACCCTCTGCTCGAGGACTATTTTGCAGGTCCAAGCCAGGAGTCGAGCCCAGATTCGAAGCTCCAACAGCACCCGAGTCGAAGAACGAATTTCCGTAGCAATAATTGACGCTAGAGGATGGGCCCCAAGTCCCGTAAACATGTATTCTCGGAGACAAGGATCCATATTGAAAGAAAAATCCTCTAATGGCCAATCGGAAGAGAGCCACCTCTGAGGCTCAGGGCCAAGCTGCATCTCAAAGGCCTATCCAATTAATGGTGCGGAGCCCTTGCTACCACACCAGCTGAAACTCCATCGTTGGCTCCAGTGGTGACCCTGGACTAGTTCGCGCTCTGGTTCAGCAGGTCCAGGCCCTGACTCAGCTCGTTCAAGGAGCTCAAAGGGTTCCCCACCTAGCGGCTCCTGTTCTGTCACTTCATGAAGAGGAGGCCGCCCCCATTCCTCCAGTAACTCTTCCCTCTAATCCGCTAGGGGCAGCGGATTGCCTTCACCAACCTGCAGGAGCGAAGCCAGTGCCCCACCAAGCCAGAGGAGGGAGCCTGCTCAGATCCCGTCGAGCTCGCTCCCACTCCATGGTGTCCTCCCAAGATTCGACACCACTGCCGCCATCCTACCGCCCGATCCCTCCTATCACTCTGGATGAGGGAATCAGACAGCAGATGCAGGAGATGTGACGGGAATGGCGTCATGAGTTAGACACCATCAGGCAGGCTCCTCCATCCCAGCCGAAGATGGATCAGGGCATCCCCTTCATTGAAAGGATCATGAGGGAAGTGATTCCCCCTCATGTCAAGCTCCCTACCATTGAGCCCTACCATGGATCTACTGATCCCGATGACCATCTCTGCAGCTTCAAGTCCATCATGATGTTCCATGGAGCGTGATATGCGATCCTATGTGCTTTTTGCTCTACCCTTAGAGGGTCTGCTTGAACCTGGTTCAAAAGTCTAAAGCCAGGTTCTATTGATTCTTTGACGAGTTGATCTATCTATTTATCAACCAATTTATCAGTAGTTGTTGTCACCGATGGAGATCTGATTTCCTCTCGAAAGTGAAGTAGAGAGAGGGGGAATCCCTAAAGAACTACCTCAGCCATTTCAACACGGCCCTACTAGAAGTCGACCACCTCAATCATGAGGTGGCTATGTCCACCTTGGCTGGAGGGGTATCAAAGGTAGGTGACTTTTATTTGGCCCTGGAGGTCAACTACCCTAAGAGCCTTTCGAACATGATGTCTCTGGTGGACAAGTATGCTAGAGTCAAGGAGTCAAGAAGGTCGTCCCGATCCGAGCAGCAGAAGAAGAAGGAGGTGAAAAACCCCGACAAGCATTGAGCCTATCGCCGTGCAAGCCCGCCTCGCCACCGTGGAGCCCCTCCACCACGAGACCGGACTCAGAGCCCAGCTCAAAATGTTCAACCGCTATACCCCTCTCACTGCACCGAGGGCACAAATTTTGATGGAGATCGAGCGCCAGATTCCTTGGCCTCCTTCCCTTCAAGGTAACGGGGTCCAGAGGGATATTACCAAGTACTGCCACTTCCACTGAGACCACGGGCATGATACCGAAGAGTGTTGGTAGCTCCGGAATGAAATCGAGCATCTAATCCAACGGGGCATATTAGATCGATCCAGAGGGCCACCTGAGCCAGCGAATGAAGGGGGTCGTCAGCCTGAACCTCACCAGCTTCCTCCACCGAATCCCCCGGTCATTGGCCATGTCAACATGATAGCGGCGATCGACTCTCCATCGTCTAGGCCGAATGAGGAAGAAAATCTATCGAAGAAGGCTCGAGTTGATGAGCTTGCTTTCTCTGATGAAGACATGCAGGAGATATAGTACCCCCACGACAATGCGTTGGTTGTATCTCTCAATTTAAACAATTATAATGTAAGCCGGATCCTTGTTGATAGTGGAAGCTTCGTTAATATTTTGTACTTTGATGCCTTTGTGAGACTGAAACTCTAGGTGGAAAACCTTCGAGCCGTGGAATCAGCTCTGGTGGGTTTCACGGGCGACTCTATAATCCCCGAGGGAGTCATTACTCTGATGGTCCGGGCCGGCACCTGGCCTAGCGCAACTACCATGCTCATGGATTTCCTTGTGACTAAGATGCGATCCCCTTACAATGCCATCCTCGGCAGGCCAGGACAGATATCCCTCAAGGCCATCATTTCTATTCCCTATCTCGCCATGAAGTTCCCCACTGAATGGGGAGTAAGGGTTGTTCGGGGTAGTCAGATTATTGCTCATCATTGCTTTATCGCCGACTTACAATCCAGGAAGCCCGAGGTGGATGGGCTAGATGCCCGTGAAGACTTCACTGAGCAGCGAGGAGAACCAATCGAGGAACTGGAGGAGGTGCCGCTGGATGAAGCTTGGCCCGATCGAACCATAAAGATTGGGTCACAGCTAAAGGGAAAGCTTCGACAAGACTTAATCGATTTCTTTCGGAAGAATGCTGATGTGTTCGCCTGGTCTGCCTTAGATATGCAAGGGATTAGTCCAAATGTCTTAGTCCATCACCTCAGCATGGACGAGACGTTTCGACCAGTCAAACAGAAGAAAAGAAGCTTTGCCCCCGAGCGTCAGAAAGCTATCGAGGAAGAAGTGGACAAGCTTATCAAAGCCAACTTCATCCGGAAGGTCAATTACCCCGACTGGTTGGCAAACATTGTCATGGTGAAAAAGTCAAATGGCAAGTGGAGGATTTGCATTGACTTCACCGACCTCAATAAAGCTTGCCCGAAGGATAGTTTCCCTCTCCCTCAGATTGACCAACTCGTAGATGCAACATCGGGTCATCAGATGCTGACCTTCATGGATGCCTACTCAGGGTACAACCAAATCCAAATGGCACCCAAAGATGAGGAAAAGATAGCCTTCATCACCAATCGAGGTATCTATTGCTACCGAGTTATGCCTTTTGGTCTGAAAAATACAGGTGCCACCTACCAAAGGCTGGTCAACAAAATATTCAAGGAGCAAATCGGTCGAAACATGGAGGTCTATGTTGATGATATGTTGGTGAAGAGCAAGGAGGTGCCCCACCATGTGGGGGACCTTGCGGAAAGTTTTGCAATGCTTTGGAAGTACCAGATGAAGCTCAATCCAACTAAATGTGCTTTCGAAGTTAATTCCGGTAAGTTCCTGGGCTTCATGGTTTCATAGTGGGGAATTGAAGCAAACCCCCAAAAGATTCAAGCCCTGCAGCAAATGATCCCTTCGATGTTGGTCAAGGAAGTGCAGCATCTCACTGGGAGGATAGCGGCTCTTAGCCGCTTCATTGATCGATTAGCCGAAAATGCCTCCCCTTCTTTAAAGCCCTTCGATCGGTGAAGAATTTCCAATGGACCTTGGATTGCCAGAAGTCCTTCAAAGATCTTTAAGGTATCTCAGATCACCACCCCTCCTCAGAAGTCCAAAGCAAGGAGAAACACTGAGTTTGTATTTGGCGGTTTCTAAGAGTGCCGTCGGCTCAGTGCTGGTCAGGGAGGATAACAAGGTTCAGAGGCCGATCTATTATGTCAGCAAATTGCTCAAGGATGCCGAGACAAGGTATACCCAGGTCGAGAAGGTGGTCTTGGCCTTGGCGACATCAGTCTGAAAGCTGCGGCCATATTTTTAGGCACATACCATGGCGGTTCTGACCAACCAACCTATTAGATCTATCATCCATTGCCCGGAGGCCTCGCAAAGGATGACCAAGTGGGCTGTGGAGCTGAGCGAGCATGACATTCAATATTACCCTCGTCCTGCCATTAAAGCCCAAGTCCTGACAGATTTCCTCCTGGAGTGTACCATACCTAAGGATGGCTCTACCTCAGGTTCCCCTGAGCAACCGAAGCTCAACGCTCCGTGGTTACTTCATGCCGATGGATCCTCCAGTGCGAGTGGCTCTGGCGCGGGTCTTGTCATCACTAGTCCAGAAGGAGCGACGTTCGAGTATGGCATCCGCTTCTCCTTTTCAACTTCCAACAATGAAGCAGAATACGAGGCCCTAATTGCTGGACTCCGCATCGCTCGGGAGCTCAAGGTCGAGAAGCTAAACGCTTACACTAACTCCAAACTAGTGGCATGCCAAGTACGTTGAGAATTCGAAGCCCGAGAGCCGAATATGGTTTGGTTTTTGCAAAAGGTGCGTGATTTGTTATCCCACTTCATTGAATTTGAAATTATTTAGATACCAAGGGCAGAAAATGCACGTGCCAACCTATTATCTCACCTAGCGACTGCGGATTCAATGGACCTTGAGCAAAAATTTCATTTGGAGGTCCTGAAGAAATCTAGTATCATTGATTCTGATCAGATGATGCAAGTCGACACCGAACCATCTTGGGTGGTCCCATATATAAGTATCTCAAAGAAGGGCTACTACCTGCCGACCGAAAAGAGGCAAGGAAACTGAAGATGCAATCCTTCCATTATGTCTTGGTTGACCATAAATTGTTGACCCCAGATTGATTTTGATGATTACAAAACAAATTAAGCAATTCTAAGATTGATACAGGGAAGTTCGGTCGCCTTGCAAGTAAGTATCTTCATGCAAAATTGATTGGTAGAAAGTACTTTATATTACTTTGCTTTAGATATTTTTATTTTTGCTTGAAGTTAACTGGTTAGTTAGCTTGTTCTTTCAATTAGCTAGCTGGCATGCCCCTCAGCTAACTAAAATTCTCACCAGTGATTGGGCCGAACGATCTTGTATTTTAGCTAGCTGTTTAGCTAGCTTGTTAGCTAGCTAAAGTTTCTTCAGCTAACTAAAATGCTCGTCTCAGTTAGATGGCTGAACGTCCTCCTTTTTTAGCTAGTTGGTGAGTTAGTTTATTAGCTAGCTGGAGCCCTTTCAGCTAACTAAGAAACTTGTCTCAGGTGCCTGGCCGAACGTCCTTTTCTTTTAGTCAACTGGTGAGCTAGCTTGTTAGCTAGCTGGAATTCCTTCAGCTAACTGATTTGCTCATCACAGTGCATTGGCCGAACACCCTCCAATTTTAGCTAGCTGGCTGGATGTCTTGTTAGCTAACTGAAACTCCTTCTAGCTAGCTGACGTTTCTTTTAGTTAACTGCTCAGCTAACTATTTCATCCTGGAGCTAACTACTCAGCTAACTGATTTTCATAGGGAATGTCTCAGCCGTGGGGATTCAAAATTTAGTTAACTAAAGAGCTAGCTGACTGTTGGTTAGTTAGTTGGAGAGTTAACTATTATATCAGAACAGATGGCTGCCTTTTTGCTAAGTTAGCTGGAGAGCTAACTAAGCTGGACGGACAACATATTGCTTTTGCTTCTAGTTAGCTCGTGAGCTAACTAGCCATTCTTCAGTTAGGTATTCAGCTAACTAGCTATCTTGTTCTTCTCCTGCAGCCGAGTGGATTTCAAATTAAGTTAGCTGTAGAGCTAACTATGATAGCATGAATTTTTCTCTCTGCCGTTACTTTTTCTCTGTTAGTTAGCTAAAAAGCTAACTGACTTTTGCTTAGTTAGCTGCCAAGCTAACTGATGTGCTGCCTTAGGATGATTCTTTTGTTGTGACCTCTCTGGTTAGCTAACTGATTAGCTAGCTGAGGTTTCTTGCTTTACTCTTGAACGATGGCATTCATATCCTCAGCTACCTGGAGCCTCTTTTTTTAATCCACCGCTGCCTAAGCTTTTAAGAGTGCTCTTTCTTTTTCTCTCTCTCTCTCTATTGCTATTTTAAGCTATATTTAACTTTGGATTTTAAATTTTTATGGTGCTCATCCTTCCTAAAATGGAGATCTGCATTTAATGCTTAAGAGAAACATGTTTAACGGTTATATTTCCTTCCCGTTATTATTTTTATTTATTTCTTATGTATCTAACGGATATCTTCTTGTTAGATGGATATAAATAGTTGGGATTAGAAGCACACCTAGATGATTTTTGAAAAAGAAAGTTCAAAGAGAGAAAAATCCAAGAAAAGAACCTTCATTGCTTATTTGTTGAGTGGTTGCTGGGCATTCAAGTTCATTCCTTGCTCCGAAAGGTCGTCCGAATCATTGAAGCTTTTCAAGCATTCAAGACTTCAGCTGCTTCAACCTAGTTCATTTATTGCTGAGTTTATTGCTTCAAAAGTTGTAAAGTATTTTCCAAATATTTGCTCATTGTAGGAGCTTCTCCTTTACATACTCTGATTATCTTGTAAAAGGGTTAGTGAACCCTGATTTGTTGTTGGCTTCCTTGTGCCATTGAAACAAGAGGACTAGCCTAGGTTTGGCTAGGGGTTTTGGCTTCCTTGTGCCGTGAAACAAGAGGACTAGCCTAGGTTTGGCTAGGAGTTTTTGGCTGCCTTGTGCCGTATAAACAAGAGGGCTAGCCTGGTTCGGCTAGAGGTTGTAATCGTTGTGATACGATTAGTGGAATTCCCAAAGGTGTTGGGGAGTGGATGTAGGTGCTGAATTTGGCACCGAACCACTATAAACTTCTGTGTGTTTGTGGTTGTTTGCTTTTCTGTTGTTATTATTCTGTGCACCCCACTTCACCGCTGCAAATCAAATTAGGGTTAAAAGCACATATATATGCATACCTATTAATTTTTTTTTTAAATAACCCAATTCACCCCCTCTTGGGTTACTACATCTGGGCAACAAGTGGAATCAGAGTAGCGTGCTCTTGATTTCTATAGCTTTGATTAGCTTGGAGCCAAAGATCAATAGTAATCCCAATGAATTCCATGTTGATTGAGGGACAATCAACTAATAGACCACCTTTGTTCAATGGAATAAACTACACATATTGGAAAGCACGAATGAAAATCTTCATTCAAGCACTAAATTATGATTTATGGGGAATCATAATTAATGGACCTCACACACCCACTATTATGATTGAAATGTTAATATTGCAAAACCTGAATCTGAATGGGATGAGCAAGACAAGAAATTAGCTCAATTAAATGCTAAGGCTATGAATGTTCTTTATTGCTCTCTTGATGCAAATGAGTTTAATCGCATATCTACTTGTATGTCTGCTAAGAAAATATGGGATAGACTTGAAGTCACCCATGAGGGTACAAATCAAGTCAAGGAATCCAAAATAAATATGCTTGTTCATAAGTATGAATTATTTAAGATGGATTCAGCTGAAAATATTACTGATATGTTTACAAGATTTACTGACATTATTAATGGATTGAAGAGTCTTGGAAAATCTTATGCTAATAGTGATCTTGTTAGAAAAATTTTAAGATCTTTACCTATGACATGAGAAGCAAAAGTCACAGCAATTTAAGAAGCAAAAGATCTCAACAATTTATCACTTGAAGAGTTGGTTGGTTCTTTGATGACTCACAAACTTCAGCAATGATAACATATTGATGAAGATGATTCAAAGAAGAGAAGGATCATGACATTGAAGAGTGCAACTCAAGAAGATGAGAGTGAAGAAACCACAAGTGATAGTGAGAAAGGAAATTTAAAAAGTTCATGAAGAAAAAGAGATTTGGAAAAAGAAAGCATTTTGTCAAAGGAGATCATAGCAAAGATAAGGAAAAGAGTGAACCTCCAACATGCTATGAGTGCAAGAAGCCTGGACACATCAGACCAGATTGTCCACTATTAAAGAAGGCATCTAGAAGAATAAAGAAAAA
Source organism: Calamus simplicifolius (assembly GCA_900491605.1). Lineage (NCBI taxonomy): Eukaryota > Viridiplantae > Streptophyta > Magnoliopsida > Arecales > Arecaceae > Calamus > Calamus simplicifolius. The sequence continues at coordinate 132,886 of UESW01004282.1, forward strand.
GGCAATTGTTGACCCAATTGAGGATTTTGATGATTAACAAAACTATTTGAGTATAACATTTGATGTTACTAATGATTTTGATTAAATCTTTCAGTTTATAAGTCTATTTAATGATCAAATCATGAAGGAAAATCAAGTTTTGGTTTGAATCTAATGTCAAGGTAAGACTACAGACATTAGAGTCAACACATGGAATCGCAGAGCTGACTCCGAAAAATGGCACGGACTTAGAGTCGACTCCGGGACTGTGAGAGCCGACTCTATCAGAAACAACAGAACGTTGGATTTTCAGGCCACAACTTAGAATCGACTCCCGGACTGCTAGAGTCGACTCCAGAAGAATTTTGTGTCGACCCCAGAAAAGTCAGAGACGACTCCAGATCGAGCGGATTAAATTATTTCGAATTAGAGCCAACTCCAGAAAAGCCAGAGCCGACTCCAGAATGTCAGACACGGCTCCAGAACTGTCAGAACGACTCTAAACTTTAACTTTATCAATTTTAATCCCAATGGCTATTGTTATTTATGGATCTAATCCTTTTTCACTTGCTTCTAACGGATAGTTTTGCACTATTTGTGGATTAATCAAATCTATAAGAAGAGGGGTGATTGCATCCCAAAAGAGAAGAGAAGAAAAATCAAGAAAGAGGCAAAAAGAAAAGAATAGAGAAAATCCTTGAGATCTATCAGAAAAGAAAAGAGGGAAAACCTGTAAGGAAAGATCATACTCATTCCCCAAGAGAAGAGAAAGAGATTCCAAGCCTTTGTTGTTCTACTTAGAAGAAATCTCAAAAGAAGGGAGAAGCCCTAGTTTTCAATCTTCTGAACCTTAAGAGCATATCCAAAGGAAGATCCATTCAAAGGAAGAGAAGGAAGAAGCCACCAAGATCTTCGAATCAGGCTTTGGTTCCTAATCTCTATTTATTGTTTCATTATTATATATTTTCTCATTGAAGGAGCAGTTTGCTTTTGTAAACTCATTATACTGTTTGCTGGGTCAATCTGGTGGTTGATTCAGTTGAGGTAGTTAGCCTTGTGCAAGCATTTCTTGTGGTTTTGGGTTTTGTGCTGGTGAGCCTTGAAAACCAGCTGGGTTCGTTGTGCGCCGGAGAAAACAATAAATTTGAGTTGTGAGCTTGCAAAACAACTCTGCTGTAATCAGTTTGATTATAGTGTGGACCCAAGAGGTACTTGGGAGTGGACGTAGGTGTAGGTACACCAAACCACTATAAAATCTATTGTGTTGTCATGATTGTCTCTTTATCTTCATCTCTTCATTTATAGTTGCTTAGTTTTAAATCTGTGAATCTAAGTTTTTATTTCCGCTTGGGGGTTATCTATTCAAAAGAGTTTAATTTTTGAAAAACCCAATTCACTCCCCCTCTTGGGTTGCTATCTGGACCAACAATTGGTATCAGAGCTAGTGCTCATTTGATTTGATCTAATGATCAAGAGTCAAAGATCCACATGGCAACTCAAGCTGGTTCATCTTTTTCCGAAGGTCAATCTACTAATAGACCACCCTTATTTAATGGTTCTAACTATGGTTATTGGAAAGCTAGAATGAAAATATTTATTCAAGCACTTGACTATGATCTATGGAGTATTATAGTCAATGGACCACAGACACCCACTGCTAAGTTAATGGCATGAAGATTCCTAAACCGGAAATGGAATGGGATGAACATGATAGAAAATTGCACAACTCAATGCCAAAGCTATGAATGTCTTATACTGTTCATTAGATGCAAATGAATTCAATCGCATATCTATTTGCATTTCTGCTAAGGAAATCTGGGATAGACTTGAAGTTACCCATGAGGGAACAAATCAAGTCAAGGAATCCAAGATTAACATGCTAGTTCATAAATATGAATTGTTTAAAATGGATGCATGTGAATCTATTGCTGATATGTTTACAAGATTTACTGACATAGTTAATGGTTTAAAAAGTCTTGGTAAATCTTATAATAATTTGATCTTGTGAGAAAGGTCTTGCGTTCCTTGCCTAGGACTTGGGAAGCTAAGGTGACGGCAATACAAGAAGCAAAGGATCTAAGTACACTACCCCTAGAAGAACTGTTGGGATCCTTGATGACTCATGAGCTTCAAATCAAACATGTTGATGAAGATGAGTCAAAGAAGAAAAGAAATATGGCTCTTAAGATTTCTGAATATATGGAAGAGCCTCATGAATCCGAGGATGAAAGTGATGATGAGGACATGGCACTCATCACAAGAAAATTTAAAAGATTCATGAAGAAGAAGAAGTTTGAAAAGAAAAAGCCCTTTGCAAGAAAAGATGAGGACAAGGGCAAAGAAAAGGAAGTTATTTGTTTTGAATGCAAGAAGCCGGGTCACTTTAAATCTGAATGCCCTCAACTAAAGAAAGGCACCCGGAGGTTCAAAAAGAAGGCAATGATGGCCACATGGAGCGATTCGGAAAGTACAAGTTCCGAAGAAGAAGAAAAGAGTGAAATGGCCAATCTATGCTTCATGGCGGACAACGATGAGGTAAGTCCGAGTTTTCTTGATGACTTCACTTTTGATGAATTACATAGTGCTTTTTATGAATTAATGGATGATTTTGCAAACCTAAGTTCAAAGAACAAAGATTTGAAAACTCAAATGCAAAAACTATCATTAGAAAATGAAAAGCATGTTATTGATAAAGAACTTTTAATAAAAGAAAAAGAAAGTTTGAAAAATGAAGTTGATAGACTTAAGCCCATAGTTGATAAATTTACACTAAGCTCTATCAAACTTAATATGATTTTGGAAAATCAAAAGGCTGTTTTTGATAAAGCTGGATTAGGATATAATCCACTTAAAAAGCAAAAATCATTGAAAAACATTTTTGTACATGCTGAAAAATCATTAAACATTACTTGTTTTAAATGTGGAGACAAAGGACATAAATCATATATGTGTAAATCTTCACATAGAAAGAAAAAGATGATTTGGGTTCCCAAAGGAACAATTTTTAATGCTTCTAACCATGAAGGACCCAAGAAGGCTTGGGTACCTAAAATTAAGACATAAATGTTTTGCAGGAGTGTCTTGCAGCCATCAGACTGAAAAGAAAATGGTACTTGGACAGTGGTTGCTCAAGACACATGACGGGTGACAAAGATCAATTCATCACCCTTGAATCAAAAAGAGGTGGAGTAGTTACTTTTGGTGATAATGGTCAAGGCCATATCATGGGCATTGGTAAGATTCAAATTACTCCATCTACTCATATCGATAATGTTTTATATGTTGATGGACTTAAACATAATCTAATAAGTATTAGCCAACTGTGTGACAAAGGTTTCAAGGTCTCCTTTGAAGCTTCTGTTTGCACTGTTACTAATCCCATTGATAATAGCATTATTCTTGTTGGTAAACGCTATGGCAATGTGTACTTAATTGATTTGAGTAATTTATCTCCAAGTAATCATTGCTTAGTTGCTGATAATGCTAGAATGAATGAGATTGGTTGGCTGTGGCATCGTAGATTAGGTCATGCAAGCACACACCTAATTTCCAAATTATTAAAAATGGATTTAGTTAAAGGTATTCCTAGTCTAAATTTTGAAAATAATCGAATATGTGATGCATGTCAATTTGGAAAACAAACAAGAACTTCTTTCAAATCTAAGAATGTTGTTTCAACTACTAGGCCACTAGAGCTACTACACATGGACCTTTTTGGACCTACTAGAACCACAAGTCTAGGAGGAAAGAAATATGGTCTAGTGATAGTAGATGATTACTCTAGATTCACTTGGGTAATGTTTTTGGCTCACAAAGATGAGACTTTCTCAATATTCATGAAATTTGTTAAGAAAGTCACAAATGAGAAAAACACTACCATAGTGTCTATTAGAAGTGATCATGGAACTGAATTTGAAAATCACTTATTTGAAAAATTCTGTTTTGAAAAAGGCATACATCATAACTTCTCTGCACCTAGAACACCACAACAAAATGGAGTTGTAGAAAGGAAGAATAGGACTTTAGAAGACATGGCCCGTACCATGCTATGTGAAAGCCAACTTCCAAAATATTTTTGGGCGGAAGCTATAAACACAGCTTGTTACATTCTAAATAGAGCCCTAATTAGACCTATCCTTAAGAAAACTCCCTATGAACTTTGGATCAATAGGAAACCAAATTTAAGTTATTTTCATGCATTTGGTTGTAGATGTTTTATTCATAACAATGGTAAGGATAATCTTGGGAAGTTTGACGCAAAGTCTGATGAAGGTATCTTCCTAGGATATTCTACATCTAGCAAAGCATATAGAGTATTTAATAAGAAAAGCTTAGTTGTAGAAGAATCCATTCATATAGTGTTTGATGAGTCTTTAGCATCAAGTTCAGATAAAATTGATGATGAGGAAGATACATCTTTGATTGAAAGAAATATTGAAAAATTAAATGTATCTTCAGATCAGGAACCTGAAGTTAAGGATGATGACTCACCTAAGGATGATGGTATTGATACTGTTCAAAATGATCAAGATCTACCTAGAGATTGGAGATATGCTTATGGTCATCCTAAGGACCTAATCATAGGTGATCCATCTCAAGGTGTAAGGACTAGATCATCAATGAGAGATATCAATAATCATCTTGCATTTGTATCTCATATAGAACCTAAGACTATAGAGGAAGCCGAAAAGATAGTTATTGGATGTAGCAATGCAGGAAGAATTAAACCAATTCACTAGAAATCAAGTTTGGACCCTAGTTGAAAGACCTAAAAATCACCCTATAATAGGATCTAAATGGGTATTTAGAAATAAATTAGATGAAAATGGCATAGTAATTAGAAACAAAGCTAGACTAGTTGCAAAAGGATATAATCAAGAAGAAGGTATAGATTTTGATGAAACTTTTGCACCTGTTGCTAGATTAGAAGCCATTAGGCTACTACTTGCATTTGCATGTCATATGAATTTCAACTTATTTCAAATGGATGTTAAAAGTGCATTTCTAAATGGTTTTATAAATGAGGAAGTTTATGTTGAACAACCTCCTGGTTTTGAAGATCATGAATTTCAAACCACGTCTTCAAACTACACAAAGCACTTTATGGTTTAAAGCAAGCACCTAGAGCTTGGTATGATAGATTAAGTAAATTTTTAATTGAAAATGACTTTTCTAGAGGAAATGTTGATAAAACATTGTTTTTAAAAAGAAAAGGAAAGGATTTATTAATCGTTCAAATTTATGTTGATGACATTATATTTGGTGCTACTAACAATCTTCTTTGTCAAGAATTTGCTAAGCTAATGCAGGGAGAATTCGAGATGAGCATGATGGGAGAACTAAACTTCTTCCTTGGACTTCAAATCAAACAAGAGAAAGCGGGAATTTTCATTAACCAAACAAAGTATACAAAGGAAATACTCAAGAAATTTGGTATGGAATCTGCTAAACCTCTTGGTACGCCAATGAGTCCCTCATGCAAGCTGGACAAGGATGAAGTAGGTAAGAAAGTAGATCAAAAGCATTACAGAGGTATGATTGGATCACTTCTTTATCTAACTGCAAGTAGGCCAGATATCATGTTTTCTGTCTGCTTATGTGCAAGATATCAATCTAATCCTAAGGAATCACATTTACTTGCTGTTAAAAGAATCTTTAGATACTTAAATGGAACTAAAAATGTAGGATTATGGTATTCTAGAGACTCAACCTTAAAATTGATTGCTTATTCTGATTCTGACTATGCTGGTTGTAAGTTAGATAGAAAGAGTACAAGTGGGGTATGCCAACTTTTAGGAAGTAACTTAATCTCTTGGTTTAGCAAGAAGCAAAATTCGGTTGCATTATCCACTGCTGAGGCAGAGTATGTTGCAGCTGGAAGTTGCTGTGCTCAAATCCTTTGGATTAAGCGACAACTTGAAGATTATGGTATCACACTTGATAAAATACCTATTAAATGTGATAATACAAGTGCTATCAATCTAACTAAAAATCCAATTCAACATTCAAGAACTAAACACATTGAAATTAGACATCACTTTATTAGAGAACATGTAACCAACAAAGATGTTTGTCTTGAATATGTTAATACTAATGATCAATTAGCTGATATCTTTACCAAACCTTTGAGTGAGGAGAGATTTTGCTATCTTAGAGGAGAATTAGGAGTTTGTGATCCTTTAGAATAATTTTCTGAAACTCCTAAGGACAACAACTATCTAGAATTCTATAATTTCTTGAAAATCCTCTATGTTCAATAAGGAAATTTATCTAGAAAGTTGATTTATTGTTTCCCCAATTGATAAGGAACACTTATCTAGAGTTTGATGATTAATTTGATCAGTTTCAGATCCTTGAAAATCTGATTTTTCTCTGAAACTATTGTGGAGTCGACACCTTCAGTTTGTGGAGTCGACACCTTCTTATTTTGATGTTCTGTCTGGGCAATTAGAGCCGACTCTGGCTTCTGTAGAGCCGACTCTAATTCGGGCGCTGACAGATTCTCTGGTTCGGAGCCGACACCTCATTTTCGGGAGTCGACTCTAAGTGGAACTAGGTCAAAATAAAAAGGGCGGAGTCGACCCCAAATGATTTCTATCGTCTCCTAAACTATTCTCAAGCCATTCCAAACTGATTCCAAACCCTCCAAATCCCTCAAAACCTTGATTACTCAGTCCAATCGAATCCAATGGCTCCCAAAAGGCGTGCTACCATTGGTGGTTCGACTATTCCGACGAAGCGCCGTTCAAATCGGAGGCAACCTTCGTCATCTTCTTCATCCGCCACCCAAGATGACTCTCCACCCTCACCATCTTCTCCAAAAGTCGACCAATTAGCTGGTAAGGCCATTACAACCGGAAGGAAAGTCGATTTCAACTTCTTTATTTCCGAAGGCTTTGCTATTGGGCGATTATTGCAAGAAATGGGATGGGAGAAGGTCTGCTCTTTGGATATTCCTACCTACCCCGCCCTAGTAAGAGAGTTTTATAATGATTTAAGTAGAGGAGAGGGAGGATTAGTAAGTGTTGTAAGAGGAACAAAGGTAGTCATCACAGCCGAATTTCTTGGTAATTTATTGGAAATGCCTACTGTTGGACTTATTGAATATCATCATGAAGATAGAGGAGGAGCTCTATCAAGGATGTTAGGAAGAGAAGTCTCTGAGTTTGAGGAAATTTTAGCAAACCAACTTAATTTAGAACTCAGACTGCTTCACAATATCTGTGGGAGGATTCTTTTTCCTAAAATCGGAAGATTTGAGTATGTCTCGGAGCGAGACGTTTTATTAATGGACTGCATACTCACTGGTAGACCCTTAAATCTTGCTGAGATGATGATAGGCTATATGGCGGAGGCTGCTACTAAGAAAAGATCAACATTGCCATATGGTATGGTTTTAACTTTAGTTTTCAGAAGCCAAGGTGTTCTTATAATGGACAATGAGCCACTAAGGAAGTTAAGACATACAGATTATTATAGTGTCTCTACTATTCACCGAATGGGCTTTAGAAAAGAGAATGGAAACTGGATTAAAAGAGGACATGAGGCCAGAGCTGAGGAGGTTAGAGTTGAGGAAGTCAGAGGAGAAGACATTCCTGAACCATCTGCTGGACCATCTTCTGCTGGACCTTCTACTGGACCACCTGCTGGACCCTCAGAAGCTGGACCAAGCTCTCAACTTCCACATCAGTCAGCAATGGCATCAGAAAGATTTTCTGAGGAGCAAATTGGTCAGCTCAGGGCTTACTTGCTGAGTATGACAGTGTTAGAACAAATGATATGTGTAAATTAAGAGAAGAGTTCAATCAACTAAAAGATGAGATTAATTCAAGACTCGACATGATTTCTTTTTCACTTAGCAATTCTGTCGAATCCTTTAGTGCTGATCTTCATAGTATTTTTGAAAGGATGGAAGGGATTGCTGACGGTTCTGGAAAGTATCTTCATGCTACAAGTCAACTAAAGAAAGATATTGACCTTGCCGTTTCTCAGATTGAAGCATGTCTTGAAAGCTTTAAGAAAACCCAAAAAGATGATGTTATGGAGATGATCGGACATCTAAAGAAAATAGTGTACAAGCATATTTGATCCTAGGTTGTATCTTAGGATTTCTTGTTTTCTTTCTTAGCATGTATATAGGATTTACATACTTTTGAATACATGTAATAGATCTTGCTTTGAAGTACAAATGGTTGAATGAATATTACACTTTTATTACAAATTTGTCTTTGATTGAATGTCAATGAATAAATTTTCTATCTTATGTCTATTCGAACCAACATCCTCGCTTTGATAACATTCCTTATTTGCTTTTAAAACTCACCTTATTGTTGATAACAAAAAAGGGGGAGAGATGAGTGTATAATGCATAAAAAGGAAAAAGAGAATTTTTAAGAGTTTTATGAGTATATAATGCAAAAGACAATGAAGAGAAAGACAATGAAGAACAATTCTGAGAATAGAAAGAATGAGAGATTTTTTTGAAAAAATTCAGTCTATCTACATAGGGGGAGTTATTCAATGCAGGGGAGCTTAATAAATTTCTCCATATAAAAGTTGAATCATTTTGATTGATGTCATGTTTTGTTTATCTTTATTCATTTTAAATGTTGGCATCAAATTCTCTATTACAAAGTCTCTAAGCTTTAAATTCTCAATTCAAATGAATTTCTTTAATGCATATACTCAAAGTTTTTGTCATCATCAAAAAGGGGGAGATTGTTGACCCAATTGAGGATTTTGATGATTAACAAAACTATTTGAGTATAACATTTGATGTTACTAATGATTTTGATTAAGTCTTTCAGTTTATAAGTCTATTTAATGATCAAAATCATGAAGGAAAATCAAGTTCTGGTTTGAATCTAATGTCAAGGTAAGACTGCAGACATTAGAGTCGACACATGGAACGCAGAGCCGACTCCGGAAAATGGCACGGACTTAGAGTCGACTCCGGGACTGTGAGAGCCGACTCTATCAGAAACAACAAACGTTGGATTTTTAGGCCACGACTTAGAGTCGACTCCCGGACTGCTAGAGTCGACTCCAGAAGAATTTTGTGTCAACCCCAGAAAAGTCAGAGACAACTCCAGATCGAGCGGATTAAGTTATATCGAATTAGAGCCGACTCCAGAATGTCAGACACGGCTCCAGAACTATCAGAACGACTCTAAACTTTAACTTTATCAATTTTAATCCCAACGGCTATTATTATTTATGGATCTAATCCTTTTTCACTTGCTTCTAACGGATAGTTTCGCACTATTTGTGGATTAATCGAATCTATAAGAAGAGGGGTGATTGCATCCCAAAAGAGAAGAGAAGAGAAATCAAGAAAGAGGCAAAAAGAAAAGAATAGAGAAAATCCTTGAGATCTATCAGAAAAGAAAAGAGAGAAAACCTGTAAGGAAAGATCATACTCATTCCCCAAGAGAAGAGAAAGATTTCCAAGCCTTTGTTGTTCTACTTAGAAGAAATCTCAAAAGAAGGGAGAAGCCCTAGTTTTTCAATCTTCTGAACCTCAAGAGCATATCCAAAGGAAGATCCATTCAAAGGAAGAGAAGGAAGAAGCCACCAAGATCTTCGAATCAGGCTTTGGTTCTTAATCTCTATTTATTGTTTCATTATTGTATATTTGCTCATTGAAGGAGTAGTTTGCTTTTGTAAACTCATTATACTGTTTGCTGGGTCAATCTGGTGATTGATTCAGTTAAGGCAGTTAGCCTTATGCAAGCATTTGCTTGTGGTTTTGGGTTTTGTGCTGGTGAGCCTTGAAAACCAGCTGGTTCGTTGTGCGCCCGGGAAAACAACAAGTTTGAGTTGTGAGCTTGCAAAACAACTCTGCTATAATCAGTTTGATTATAGTGTGGACCCAAGAGGTACTTGGGAGTGGACGTAGGTGTAGGTACACCGAACCACTATAAAATATGTTGTGTTTGCCGTGATTGTCTCTTTATCTTCATCTCTTCATTTATAGTTGCTTAGTTTTAAATCTGTGAATCTAAGTTTTTATTTCCGCTTGGGGGTTATCTATTCAAAAGAGTTTAATTTTTGAAAAACTCAATTCACCCCCCCTCTTGGGTTGCTATCTGGACCAACAGCAATGATGGCCACTTGGAGCGACAATGAAGCTACAAGTTCAGAAAATGAAGAGAAAACTGAAGTTGCCAATATTTGCTTCATGGCTGATAATGATGAGGTGTGTCTTGCAACCCGAGCAATTAAAAGACAATGGTACTTGGACAGCGGGTGCTCAAGACACATGACCGGTGATGAATCACAATTCATCACTTTGGAAGCAAAAGATGGAGGTGCTATTACTTTCGGTGATAATGGCCAAGGAAAAATAATTGGCATTGAAAAATAGGTATCACACCTCATGCTTATATTGATAATGTTCTGCTTGTAAAAGGTTTGAAACACGATTTACTTAGCATTAGTCAATTATGTGACAAAGGATTTAATGTTACATTTGAATCATCCTTATGCATTGTTAGAAATCCTACTAATGAAAACATGAGATTTGTTGGTCAAAGGCATGGTAATGTATACATTATTAATTTAAATGATTTGCATGATCAAAATATTGATTGCCTAGTTGCTACTAATAATAAAACTGATAATAGTTGGTTATGGCATCGTAGGCTAGCTCATGCAAGCATGAATTTACTATCTAAATTAATTAAAAAGGATTTAGTACATGGTTTGCCAAAACTTATTTTTGAAAAAGATAAGATTTGTAATGCTTGTCAATTTGGAAAACAAACCCGAGTTTCTTTTAAATCAAAGAATTTTGTTTCAACCACTAGACCGTTGGAGCACTTGCATATGGATTTATTCGGTCCTACAAGAACCACTAGTCTAGGAGGTAAAAGATACGGTTTCGTTATTATTGATGATTTCTCTCGCTTTACATGGGTTTTGTTTCTAGCTAGTAAAGATGAAGCATTTCTGTCATTTAAAAAATTATTTAAAAGAATTACAAATGAAAAGAATTTTTCTGTTTTGTCAATATGAAGTGATCATGGAAAAGAATTTGAAAATAAATCTTTTGAAGAATTTTGTAATGAAAATGGAATTGAACATAAATTTTTAGCACCAAGAACACCACAACAAAATGGAGTAGTTGAAAGAAAGAATAGAACATTAGAGGAAATGGCGCGTACCATGTTGTGTGAAAGAAATCTTCCTAAATATTTTTGGGTAGAAGCTATTAGCACTGCATGTTATGTTTTAAATCGTGCATTAATCAGACTTGTTTTGAAAAAGACTCCATATAAACTTTGGAAAGGAAGAAAACCTAATATAAGTTACTTTCATGTTTTGGATGTCGATGTTTTGTATTAAATAATGAAAATCAAACCTTGATAAATTTGACGCTAAGTCTGATGAAGGAATTTTTCTCGGATATTCTTTACATAGTAGAGCTTTTAGAATATTCAACAAAAAGACTTTAGTAGTTGAAGAATCAATTCATGTTATCTTTGATGAATCTAATGATCTTCCATCAAGGAAGGGAAAGGTATAAATGATGCAGATGACATTGAAGATCAATTCAAGGACATCACATTAAAGGATAAGAATGTTACACAAGAGGTAAGTGAAGAAGAGAACGCTGACTTACTTGAAGCCTCACAAGGTAATGATGAATTAGAAAGAGGATGGAGGTATGTTCTTAGTCACCCTAAAGATCAAATTATTGGTGATCCTTCTCAAGGAGTGAGAACTAGATCATCATTTAGAGATGCTTGTAATAATTTAGCATTTGTATCTAAAATTGAACCTAAATGTTATGATGATGCTAAAAATGATGTTGATTGGATTAATGCCATGCATGAGGAACTTAACCAATATGAAAGAAATAATGTTTGGACTCTTTGTGAAAGACCTCATGATCATCAAATTATTGGAACTAAATAGGTTTACAGAAACAAATTAGATGAACATGGTAATATAATTAGAAATAAGGCAAGATTAGTAGATAAGGGTTATAATCAAGAAGAGAGAATTGATTTTGATGAAACTTATGCCCTGTTGCTAGATTAGAAGCTATTAGATTACTTCTTGCTTATGCTTGTTATATGAATTTTAAATTATATCAAATGGATGTTAAAAGTGCCTTCTTGAATGGATATATTGCTGAACAAGTTTTTGTGAAACCACCCAGATTTGAAAATCATCTGTTTCCAAACCACTTTTCAAATTAAACAAAGCTTTGTATGGTTTCAAACAAGCGCCCCGGGCATGGTATGAAAGATTAAGCAAATTCTTGATTAGTAATAATTTTATTCAAGGAACTGTGGATACAACTTTTTTATTAAAAGGCAAAATAAAGATATATTAGTTATTCAAATCTATGTCGATGATATCATATTTGGTGCCACTAATGAATCTTTGTGCAAAGACTTTGCTAAGCTTATGCAGGGAGAGTTCGAGATGAGTATGATGGGTGAGCTAACCTACTTCCTCGGACTTCAAATTAAACAAAGCAAAGATGGGATCTTCATAAGCCAATCCAAATATACAAAAGAAATGATCAAGAAGTTTGGCATGGAGACATCAAGAGTATTGGTACCCCTATGAGCTCATCATGTAGACTTGAAACTTATAATTTGAAAAATCTGTTGATTTAAAATTATATAGAGGTATGATTGGATCTTTGTTATATTTAACTGCTAGTAGGCCATATATTTTATTCAGTATTTGCATGTGTGCTAGATATCAAGCAAATCCTAAAGAATCACACTTGCTTGCTGTTAAAAGAATATTTAAATATCTAAATGGAACAATAAATTTGGGTATATGGTATGATAAACAATCTAGCATTGATTTAATAGGATACACTGATTCTGACTTTGCTGGATGTAAATTAGATAGGAAATCAACCACTGGAACTTGCCAGTTTCTAGGTGTTAACTTTTCATGGTTTAGCAAAAAGCAAACTTCAGTAGCACTATCTACGGCCGAGGCTGAGTATGTTGCAGCTGGGAGTTGCTGTGCTCAAATCTTATGGATTAAGCAACAACTAGAAGATTATGGTATTAAACAAAAAGCCATACCTATAAAATATGATAATACAAGTGCAATTAGTTTAACTAAAAATCCTATTCAACATTCCAAAACTAAACATATTGAAATTAGACATCATTTCATTAGAGATCATGTTAAAAATGGAAATGTTGTTATTGAATTTTTAAATACTAAAAATAAATTGCTGATATTTTTACTAAGCCACTTGATGAAACAAAATTTTATGAAATCAGAAGAGAATTAGGGATGTTTGATCCAACCATTTAATGAATCATTTAATGAAGTGATATGATATCTAAAAGTTATGACATTTTAAATCACATCAATCAAGGAATTTCATATCAAATTAAATGCTTGTTGTAAGGCTTTATGTATTTTCAAATTAATAAAAGCTATGTTCTTTGAATTCTTCCAACCACCGGCCGTTTGAAAAGCTTTTATTTTTTCTTTTGATGGCAGCTAACTGACCAGGCAACCAAACAGTCACCTGGCCAGTTAACCATCAAGCCTATTCACTATATAACCTTTTTTCTCCACTCATTTCTTTTCAAATCATGTCGTCTCCTTCATTCTCCCTCATTCAAACTCCAACCGAGCGTCTTCTCTTCATCTCTCATTCTCAACCATTTCTTTATTCCTTCCATTAATCCTTCCTTCCATTCAACCTATTAATCTATCTAGAAGAAGTTGATGGCTCCCAAGAAGAAGGCAATCGCTAGAGATGACGATTGTACCGATCTTCGCCGGAAGTCTTCCACGTCTTCTACTCAAATCAACTCCCTACTTGCTTCAAAATCTTTTGCTCATGGGAGGTTAGTAGACTTTAACTTTTTAGAACAAGAAGGTTTTAAAATCGTAATCTGTTAGTTAAACAAGGATGGGACAAACTGTTATCTACCAAAAGACCTATTTATCCTGAACTTATTAAGGAATTCTATGAAAACATTTCCTTTGATAGTGGAACTATTTCTTCCATTGTGAAAAAGACTAAAATAGACCTAGATGGTAAAACATTAGGATCTGCTTTGAAAATTCATCTGAAGGGTTCTTAGAAATTCTCCTAGTGAACGTGGATATAAGATTGGCCAAATCCTTAATATAGATGATACTGAAGCTAGTAAGATTGAAACATTAGATGCAAATATGTTATCAGTAGAAAATCGGCTTTTCCATAGTATCATTGCTAAGATTCTCACCCCTCGTGCTGGATCATTTAATGTGGTAAATGATAGGGACATTTGCTTAATGTATGATATCTTAATGGAAGACCCTGTTGATTTACCTGAATTAATGATGACCGTTATGAGAGAATCTTTGTCTAGAGCTAAGGCTGCTTTCCCTATGGAATATTTCTCACATATGTTTTTGAGTTTTTTGGTATTAAACTTAAAGGAGAAACTGCAGTGGCATTACATCACTCTGATGTTTTTAATGCTCATTCACTGCACCGTATGACTTTGCTAAAAGGGATGGTATTTGGTTAAAAGTTAGATCTAGAACAGGACAATCTAGTATGCCACCGCCTACTGTGAATCAATCTACCTGTTCCCCTCAAAACTTTTTCACTTATGACTTCAGCCAACCTAATCCGTATCTTGCTGCTATGACAGCTGACCAAAACCCTTTTCTACCTGATCCACCTGAAATCAATGTTTCTGGATCATCTTTTCGCAATGTCAACCCTGCTCCTACTCCTTTTCCAACTGTTAGATTATGTGATGATCAACTCCATCATATTATCAATGAATTGACCCTTACCACTTCTAGTCAAGCTCTGGTGACAGTGCTTCTTCTGTCAATGATCAGACTCTTGTACCACATATTTCTTCTATTTTTGAAAATATGTCTGAATTTAAACTCATTCTTGAAAGGCTTGTTCATGATGTGAACATTCTTAATGGAGAGTTTTTCATTACAATGAATCTGTCATGGAACGGATCCTGAAGGAGGTAAATTTACTTAAAAGCAAGCTTGAAAACTTTGAGACTAAGGCAGAGTGGGTAGAATATCAAATGAGATCGAGCTAGACCCAAACCCGAGATGCAGCAAACGCTGTTGATCATTGGACTGCAACCCTCTCAAGGCTGAGTCAACTCATGGAGACTCTCATCACTTGTTCTGCTGCCTCTGCTCCTGATGCTTCTTTTTCTCATCCGCACCTTTTCACTCCACCATCACGGCCCTCCTCCGTCAAGCCTAAATCTTCAAGCAAGCCAAATGTTTCTTCAGTGCATATTTCTTCATCTGATGATGACAAGTGATTGTACTTAACTTATGTGGTTTTGTATATTTGAACAAACTTGTTATGCTTGTTTATGTTTATGCTCTATGACTTGAAACAATGACATGTAATATCTATTGTCTTGTACTAATCTGCATGACTATTTTAATTATGCAATGAATGTTAACATCTCCTTGATCTATTATGCTTAAAGTTATTGCAAGACTCTTCAAACTTGTTTTTGATTAATGACAAAAAGGGGGAGAAGAATGTTGCTTGCATACATTAAGGAATGGAGTAAAATAATAACTCCATATATTCAGGGGGAGAAAAGAAAAAGATTTCATTTATTTAATTTGATAGGAGGAGAAATTAATGTTTTTGATTACTCCTTTTACTTATTAAACTTCCATATATACACTTGCTCTTTATATGCTTAAAGGTTTTGTCATCATTAAAAAGGGGGAGATTGTTGACCCCAGATTGATTTTGATGATTACAAAACAAATTAAGCAATTCTAAGATTGATACAGGGAAGTTCAATCGCCTTGCAAGTAAGTATCTTCATGCAAAATTGACTGGTAAGAAAGTACTTTATTTTACTTTGCTTTAGATATTTTTATTTTTGCTTGAAGTTAACTGGTTAGCTAGCTTGTTCTTTCAATTAGCTAGCTGGCATGCCCCTCAGCTAACTAAAATTCTTGCTAGTGATTGGGCCGAACGATCTTGTATTTTAGCTAGCTGTTTAGCTAGCTTGTTAGCTAGCTGAAGTTTCTTCAGCTAACTAAAATGCTCGTCTCAGTTAGATGGCCGAATGTCCTCCTTTTTCAGCTAGCCGGTGAGTTAGTTTATTAGCTAGCTGGAGCCCTTTCAGCTAACTAAGAAACTTGTCTCAGGTGCCTGGCCGAACGTCCTTTTCTTTTAGTCAACTGGTGAGCTAGCTTGTTAGCTAGCTGGAATTCCTTTAGCTAACTGATTTGCTCGTCACAGTGCATTGGCCAAACACCCTCCAATTTTAGCTAGCTGGCTGGATGTCTTGTTAGCTAACTGAAACTCCTTCTAGCTAGCTGACATTTCTTTTAGTTAACTGCTCAGCTAACTATTTCATCCTGGAGCTAACTACTCAGCTAACTGATTTTCATAGGGAAAGTCTCAGCCGTGGGGATTCAAAATTTAGTTAACTAAAGAGCTAGCTGACTGTTGGTTAGTTAGCTGGAGAGTTAACTATTATATTAGAACAGATGGCTGCCTTTTTGCTAAGTTAGCTGGAGAGCTAACTAAGCTGGATGGACAACATATTGCTTTTGCTTCTAGTTAGCTCGTGAGCTAACTAGCCATTCTTCAGTTAGCTATTCAACTAACTAGCTGTCTTGTTCTTCTCCTACAGCCGAGTGGATTTCAAATTAAGTTAGCTCGAGTGCTAACTATGATAGCATGAATTTTTCTCTCTGTCGTTACTTTTTCTCTGTTAGTTAGCTAAAGAGCTAACTGACTTTTGCTTAGTTAGCTGCCAAGCTAACTGATGTGCTGCCTCAGGACGATTCTTTTGTTGTGACCTCTCTGGTTAGCTAACTGATTAGCTAGCTGAGGTTTCTTGCTTTACTCTTGGACGATGGCATTCATATCCTTAGCTACCTGGAGCCTCTTTTTTTAATCCACCGCTGCCTAAGCTTTTAAGAGTGCTCTTTCTTTTTCTCTCTCTCTCTCTCTATTGCTATTTCAAGCTATATTTAACTTTTGGATTTTTGAATTTTTACAGTGCTCATCCTTCCTCAAATGGAGATCTGCATTCAATGCTTAAGGGAAACATGTTTAACGGTTATATTTTCTTCCCGTTATTATTTCCATTTATTTATTATGTATCTAACGGATATCTTCTTATTAGATGGATATAAATAGCTGGGATTAGAAGCATACCTAGATGATTTTTGAAAAAGAAAGTTCAAAGAGAGAAAAATCCAAGAAAAGAGCCTTCATTGCATATTTGTTGAGTGGTTGCTGGGCATTCAAGTTCATTCCTTGTTCCGAAAGGTCGTCTGAATCATTGAAGCTTTTCAAGCATTCAAGACTTCAGCTGCTTCAACCTAGTTCATTTATTGCTGAGTTTATTGCTTCAAAAGTTGTAAAGTATTTTCCGAATATTTGCTCATTGTAGGAGCTTCTCCTTTACATACTCTGATTATCTTGTAAAAGGGTTAGTGAACCCTGGTTTGTTGTTGGCTTCCTTGTGCCATTGAAACAAGAGGACTAGCCTAGGTTTGGCTAGGGGTTTTTGGCTTCCTTGTGCCGTGAAACAAGAGGACTAGCCTAGGTTTGGCTAGGGGTTTTTGGCTGCCTGGTGCCGTATAAACAAGAGGGCTAACCTGGTTCAGCTAGAGGTTGTAATCGTTGTGATACGATTAGTGGAATTCCCAAAGGTGTTAGGGAGTGGATGTCGGTGCTGAATTTGGCACCGAACCACTATAAACTTCTGTGTGTTTGTGGTTGTTTGTTTTTCTGTTGTTATTATTCTGTGCACCCCACTTCACCGCTGCAAATCAAATTAGGGTTAAAAGCACATATATCTGCATAACTATTAATTTTTTTTTAAATAACCCAATTCACCCCCCTCTTGGGTTACTACATCTGGGCAACATAAATGATCCTTCTCTATGCCTTTGCTTAAATGCCTCCAACCATCAGAGGCTGATTATGCTCTTCGGGAGGTTCATGAAGGCATATGCGGCAACCACCTCGATGGCAGAGCCTTGTGTCATAAGATACTTCACCAAGGGTACTATTGGCCGACTATGCAGAAGGATGCCAACGACCTTGTCCGAGCCTACGATTCATGTCAATGACATTCTAACATCCAAAGACTCCCTTCTACTCACTTGACCGCTATATCATCTCCTGGCCCTTCGCCAAGTGGGGAATGGATATCCTTGGTCCTTTTCCTCTTGCAACGGGACAGAGGAAGTTCTTGTTTGTTGCGATTGATTACTTCACCAAATGGGTTGAAGCTGAAGCAGTTGCCCAGATCACCGAGGCTCGGGCTAAAGATTTCGTTTGAAGGTCCATTATTTGTTGTTTCGGTCTTCCCCACACAATCATCACCGACAATGGAAAGCAATTTGATAGTCCCAAGTTTTAAGAATTTTGCGAGGATCATGGCATCATTCATCACCTCACATAGGTGGGACATCCCCAAGCTAATGGAGAAGCCAAGGTAACCAACTGAACTCTCTTGCAGGAAATCAAGGCTCGTCTTAATCAAGCACGAGGCAAGTGGGCGGAAGAGCTCCACCACATGCTATGGGCTTACCAAACCACCGAGAGGATGCCCACGGGCCAAACTCCTTTCAAAATGACCTTCAGCACGGAAGCTGTTATTCCTGTGGAGGTCGGGCTCCCTTCCCCTCGCATAGAGGGTTATTCGGAGGAGTCTAATGACATGCAACTCCGCACCAACCTCGACCTACTGGAGGAGATCAGAGAAAAAGTGCGGATCAGGGTGGCTGCCTACCAGCAGAGAGTAGCTCGATACCATGCCTCCGGAGTCAAGGGAAAATCTTTCTCACCCGGCAATCTTGTCCTTCGAAAGGCATCTGTTTCAAAGCCACTGGAGCAAGGAAAGCTATCCCCTAATTGGGAGGGTCCCTATCAAATCGCGGAAGTAATCAGACCCAGTACCTATAAGCTCCAAGATATAAATGAGAGATCTATTCCTCGGATGTGAAACTCTGATAATCTTTGCATTTATCATTAGTGAGAGTATGCCCTCCCCGAACCCACTTTGTCCATCAAACTAAAATTTTAAAAATTCGAAAACTTCTATTTCTATTGCTTTATTTGTTGGCTATAATGAGAAGCAGGTTTATAAATACTTAGCCAGGCCAAGGGATCTCCATACCTTGGCCGTGCCAAGTAAAATATATCCCAGTTGGGCTGGGAGGACTCCGTACCTTAGCCGCGCTAAGTAAAATATATCCCAGCTGGGCTGGGAGGACTCCGTACCTTGGCCGCGCCAAGTAAAATATATTCCAGCTGGGCTAGAAGGACTCCGTACCTTGGCTGTGCCAAGTAAAATATATCCCAGCTGGGCTGGGAGGACTCTGTACCTTGGCCGCGCCAAGTAAAATATAATCTTGAAGGCTCGGCAATAATCGAGTAATATCCGGAAACCTCGGCAACAACCGAGTGATATTCCAAAGCCTTAGCTACAACTGAGTGATGTGTTAATTGAAGGCTCGGCAACAACTGAGTAATATCCGGAAACCTCGGCAACAACCGAGTGATATTTCGAAGCCTCTGCTACAACCGAGTGATATGTTAATTGAAGGCTCGGCAACAACCGAGTAATATCCGGAAACCTCGGCAACAACCAAGCGATATTCCAAAGCCTCGGCTACAACCGAGTGATAATTGAAGGCTTGGCAACAACCGAGTGATATGTTATTTGAAGGCTCGGCAACAACCGAGTGATATCCGGAAGGCTCGGCAACAATCGAGTGATATCCAGAAGGCTCGGCAACATCGAGTGATGCATTATCTGAAGGCTCAGCAACACCGAGTGATATAGCTCTAAAGCTTTGACCTAGACGAGTAATCTCACAAACACTTTGATGCAACTAAGATATCTTGTTATGCCTCAGAAAAGTTCAGCAACCTTTCTCCGCTTACCAGCAAGATCATGCAAGTTATTTCTTTCAAAGAAATGCATACTTCATCCCTTAAATAGGACCATGCTTACTACATAAGCTCACACGGCCGCCAGGCCTCCCTCTGACTTAAACAGATAAACACTTCATCCACATAGGATTGAATGACATGTTAACAAAAACAAAGTAGCAAAAACGCTGCTGGATTTATAGCTTAGGCTACGGGCCGAAAAGCACAAAACGAGAATGACAACTCTCAACACAATCACATCAGAAAAGAAACAGATGATAAAGGAAGAAAGAGTAGAAAACTTTCTTTATTAATGAAAGAATTATAGCCTCTTGAGAGGCATTACAAGTGCATCATAACATAGGAAATACAAATAAGATAAAAGCTCGGCTGAGCAACTTCAATCAGCTTCGGTTAGTAAAGATGTTCTGGCATCTGACCCAAGAAATTAGAGAAACCAGACAGCTCGGCTGAGCCACTGGTTAATACGAAAGAACAAAACCGGCCACCCACGGGTCCCTTGGATGAATTAAGAGATCCAAAAATGGGAGGAAGACCTATGGATGCCGATGCTAAGGAAACACCCCAAGCGGAGTGGACTGCCAGCCATGGCCCAAGCACGTAGATGGGGCACAAGCAGACCGACACACTGCTCTCCTCCCCTTGCACATGGAGAAAGATTCTCCGGTCGGATGAACCGAGGAATCCAGCCAGAGGAAGAAGGAAAAGTCCATCCTTACCATGAGGATATGCATGCTCTGCATTTCCGACGGTCCCCATGGCAAGTGACAAAGGACACATAGGGAGCGCATACGTGCGCTCCCCATATGATCTCTGCGGACCTCCTGTGCGCTCTCCATATGATCTCCAAAATTTCCCTCTTGAGGACTGTCTAGTCTTCAGCAGCTCCTTCATCACCCCAGCTGTCCAAGGGAGATCGACTTGCAAAAGGAGGGCTCGGACTCTCTGCTCTCAACTTCAATAAAATAGATGCCATGGAAAACTCTTACGACTTATAGAGAAGAAAGCCTTGGGGTATGGCCTAACTCGGCCCGCTCCTCCCACTTTTATAGGCAAATGGACCGGGAGTGGATATTAAAGCAAAAAGACCCAAGATTCAAAGCGCCTTGGCCACACCGCCACATGGTGTTTTAGGATGAAAAAGGGCACCTTTCAAAGCACGCCAAACGCATTTCTCGGACCATGACGCAAGGAAAAAGATTTCCCTCTGATCGTGAATCAAGAGCCTTAAATGCAGGAGATCGTCTGCCGGTCCTTGAGATACGAGCAGGCCTGGAAAATTTCCTGGTGAAAACGATGCCCTCTAATGGTGAATGAGTGCTTATATCATACGTTAAAAAGACCTGCGTTGGAAAAGACCGACAGGATAAATGACCCAAGCAAGTAACGAGGCATCCTTCTACAGGTTGCAAAGCCATTTTGTCCATCCCGAAAAAAAGAAGGCCAACTCGCTTTGGAAAAGACAAAGCACTGGTAGAGTAATAAAAAGGCGCAAAATTTAAGTACTCCTCAATGAAGGCGCATCAAAATCCCCTACTCCGACCCAACTATCCGTTATGTCTTCGCATAACCCGAGACATTGCCTTGTGCTTTGACTCAAAGCCAAGATTGCCTCCATACTTCGGAATAAACCAAGTTTTTATGGTCATTTCTGGAGCCGATACTCTTGGATTCCGAAGCCGACTCCCGAAAGTGACGAGCCGACACTTAACTTTCTCGGAGCTGACTCCTCAACAACTTTTTATTTGCTATTTTTGAACATCCGATCTGGAGCTGACACCTAAAAGTTGGAGCCGACTCCAACCTGTCAGGAACGGATTTTTAATTGTTAGAACGGACTCCAACGGTAATATTTTTTTTACCTAATCTCTAACAGCTATTTTTCTTTATGTGTAGAAGTATCCAAGCATCTCATAACGGCTATTTTTTCCATCTAAACTTGGATTAAGAGATATATAAAAAGGAAGAACCATCCGTTTAAAAAAAAGGGAGACTAAAGACTGAAAAAATCTGAAAAACCTTGAGAGAGAAATCAAAGAGGAAAAACTCAGAGCTCAAATCCATCAATCTTAGAAAGTTCAAAGAGAAATCCACAAGCTTCTCAAGATCAAATCAAGGAGATTTCCAATGTTAGAAGAAAGAAAGCAAAAGCCCCAAATCCTCAACTTCTCAACTGCAACTTTCAGTGAAGAATCTGAGCTGAGGCCCTGATTCAATCTTTCAAAGGAGAAGAGGAAAAGAAGAAAAGAAGAAAAGCTTGCTTTCAAAATGCTTCTATCATGCTTTCCTATCCTTATTTATTTATTTACATATTTACCCATTTAAGGAGCTATTTGTATTCTAAACTCTATTTTCCATTTGTGTTTGCTAATTCAATCAGGGGATTGAAATAGTGGAGGTAGTATACCTTGGGACAAGCTAAGGATAGCTTGTGGTTGGGTTTTGTGCTGGTGAGCCCGGTAAAACCAGCTGGGTTCATTGTGATCCTGAGGGAAACAACAAGTTTTGAGTTGTGAGCTTGTAAAACAACTCGGCTGTAATCAAGTTGATTATAGTGTGGGCCCAAGTGCTACTTGGGAGTGGACGTAGGTGTTGGATACACCGAACCACAATAAAATCTTTGTGTTTGCCGTGCTTTGTCTCTCTCTCTATCTTTCTATCTCATTATTTGTGCTTAGCATTTATCTTGCACTCAATCTCTTTTATTTCAAAGCACATAGTTTTAAAGAGCTAAATTTTTTAAGAACCCAATTCATCCCTTCCTCTTGGGTTGCCATCTGGGCCAACAATTGGTATCAGAGCTTGTGCTCATTGTTTATTTGATCAAACGATCAAGAGCTAAAGATCCAAATGGACTTCTGTAGCCTGCACACTTTAGACTCGTCTTCAGATATAAAACCTTCAGGCTATATCATATATACCTATTCTTCTAAATTAACATTTAGAAAGCGGTTTTAACATCATCTGCCAAATCTCATAATCTAAGTGTGCTGCTATAGCTAGCATAATCCGAATGGATTTCAGCATTGTCACAGAAGAAAACATTTCATCATAGTCAATACCATAACGTTGACGATACCTCTTGGCAATCAGACGTGATTTGTAGGTCTTTACCTTTTCGTCTGCCCTCTTTTCCTTTTGAAAATTCACTTACACCCTATGGGTTTTATCCCTTCGGATGGGTCAACTAATGTCCATACATTATTGTTCTTCATGGAATCAAGTTCGGATTTCATGGTATCAAGCTATTTATCAGAGTCAATCCTTTGCATAGCATCCATATAGGTGATCGGATCCTCGTTGTTCTCATCGAGCTCAATAGGATCCTCGTTCTGGACTAAGAAACCTAAGCATCTATCCGGTTGATGTAGTACTCTACCAGATTGCCTTAATGGTGCATCTAAAATGGGTTTTGAGTTTGATCTAATCAACTTAGATTCTAAGGGTTCAAACATTTGTGTTGTTCCTTCTACTTGATGAACTTCCTCAAGTTTAATATTAGAGCCATTTGTTTCTTCCCTAAGGAACCCCTTTTCAAGAAAAATTGCCCTATTACTAATAAACAACTTTTGTTCTTCAGTATTATAGAAGTAATATCCTTTGGATTCTTTTGGATAGCCGATAAAAAAATATTTGTCAGATTTGGGTTCAAGTTTGTTTGATTTTGCACGTTTCACATAAGCCAGACACCCCCGGACTCTCAGATAGATGATAACCGGTTTACGTCCATACCATATCTCATATGGAGTTTGAGAAATAGACTTACTTGGAACCTTATTGAGAATATGACAAGCTGATTCTAATGCATATCCCCAAAATGATATTGACAAGCTTGCAAAACCCATCATGGACCGAACCATGTCTAACAGAGTTTGATTCCTTCTTTCTGACACACCGTTATACTGCGATGTTCCTGGAAGAGTCCATTGGGAGAGAATCCCATTCTCCCTTAGATATGTTACAAAGTCATTTGAAAGGTATTCTCCTCCTCGATCTGATTGAAGGGTCTTAATATTTTTCTATTTATTTTTCTACTTCTTTATGATATAGTTTGAACATTTCAAACAATTCAGATTTATATCTCATAAGATAGACATAACCAAACCTAGAAAGATCGTTTGTAAAAGTAATGAAGTAGTAATATCTACCTTTGGTACAAGTGCTCATTGGTCCACATACATCAGTATGTACTAGACCCAATAGCTCTTTGGCTCTTTCACCTTTTCCAGTAAAAGATGACTTGGTCATTTTACCAAGAAGATATGATTCACAGATAGTTAATGATTCACAATCATCAACTCAAAGGATGCCCTCCTGGGTTAACCTGTTTAATCTATTCTTGTTGATATGACCCAGCCGATGGTGCTAAAGATAAATATCTATGACATCAATTATTCTAGGGTGCTTACTTGATTTGTACACTATATTCACAGGCTTTGATTATATATAAATGCCATTAGATAAATGCCCAGTCATTACAGTGACTCCATTCATAATGATATTCAAATTAACATCCTTTATTGAAATTTCATAATGTCTTTTGGCCAGAAGGCCTACAGAAATTACATTCAATAAGAATGTTGGGCAAAAATGGCAATCATTTAGTACGATGACATTTCTATTGAAAACCATTTCAAGAACTCCTAATGCTAGAACTGGAACTAATCTTCCATCGCCGACATTAAGGAATCTTTCGTTTTCCTCAAATCTTCTAGTGACCTGTAGTCCCTGCAATAAATTGCAAATATTAAAAGGACTCATGGTATCCAATACCCAGGTCTGATTATCATATACAAAAAAAATTACAAGGTGTTATCATATAAATACCTTGTTGAGCAACATCTTGCCCCTTTTTCTTCTTTGGCCTATTTGGATCAAGTGTGGCAATATAAAGAGGACAGTTCCTCTTTCAGTGCCCTTGCATCTTGCAATAAAAGCATTCAGCTTGGCTTTTATCAACTTTCTTCTTCTGCATCTGACCCCTTATAGATGTCCTAGCATGTTGCACCTTATTCTTATTCTTTTTCTTCTTCCCTTTTTCAAAGGGTTGATGCCCTACCTTAGATCCTTCAACCACATTAACCAAACCCTTAGAGAGCTGGTTGTCCTTCTCAAAGTTCTGTAACAACCCAAACAAACTGTGGTAGTTTACTGCAGGCTTTGTCATTCAAAAATGAGTAAGAAAAGGTCAGAAGGATGGAGGCAAGGAATTCAGGATCGCATCTTTTTCCAACTGCTCATGTAGGGGAATTTCTATCTTCTCGATCATGTATAATACATGATCAGTGATGGGACATCCATCCCTATTTGAGCATTAAAAATAGCACAACTAGTCTTGTGCCTTTCAATGTCATCGGGTGTGCCGAAAGATCCATTCAACGCTTGAATGATTTCTTTCGGCTGAACATTCTCAAACCGGTGATCGAATTCATCGTTCATTGCTGCTAGCATGATGCAACACACGCTAGTTCTATCACTGAGCTACTTCTGATAAGTGTCTCTCTCAGAACTATGAGTGTTTGGGTTAGGTATCTCTAGTGCAGGATTATTCAGAATATATAGAATCATCTTCTACTTAAGGACGATCTTAAGTTTTCTAAACCAGCTATTGAAATTTAAACCATTCAACTTGTCACTATCCAATAGGAACCTTAATGATAAATTAGTGGCCATTTTCTGCATAAGAAAAAACTAAAGTTTAGTAGTATATAAATTGATTCAGTCTAAAGACTTGGACTTTAGTTTAACGATTCTCCCACTATTTTGTTCAAATTGGCAACCTCTACACCCCAATTCGAAGAATTATTCTTAATTCTTCAGTGGGCACTAAGATCTACATAGACTACATACAGCCCAAGTGAAGCTTGGCCAACCCATATGCATCTAAGAGTAGGTTCAAAACCAATTATTTTTCCAAACAATTCTTAGTGTTTAGTTTTGCCCCATGTTCTTCTTCAGCAGGCATGGAGTGCCTCCACTAAAAGTTTTGGTTAGGTCCAACCATTAAATAATATAATCAGTGCAACCTATCTATAGACAACCAAGCCCGAGTGAAGCTCGGCCCACCTAACTATCTATTTAATAATTACGCTGACTTATCATATAATGAATGATAATTCCAATGGTTGACAAGCACCAGGCATGGAGTGCCTCCAATAATTATCAAGACATCGGACTCATTATTACTCACCTTAATGGGAGGCTATGATCTAGTTAGCATATAACTATTTCATTTTAAGGACCTAATACTTTTAGAGGATTTAATAATCTAATTGACTAATCAAGTTCTCCCAATGAATCTATGAAGTCAGTAGAATGAGACAAGATTAAGTCAGGTTAAGTGGCATCTAAATCAGTCAGACTGATTTTCTTACAGGCATGGGTCAACTCGAATCAGGTAAATGATCTTAATTATAAATGGTTCACAATGTTGACCAGGTAAGTGAGACCGATGGAAGGGATATTCCATTAACATGTTAAAGACGCATCAGTACGAGTAGCTCCCAATTAAAAACCATTTGATCGTTGATCCTAGAGAAACTTGCCAACTTACTTTGACATCATATGGTTAACCAATTTTGATTTGACCATCTAAAAGATTCATGCATAACCACGGAGCCTAATCTACTTCCATTTAGTTTAGTCAAAGACATGGACATGATCAACTACAACTATTGTTTGATTTAGAGCATCCTTAACTTAATCTAATTAATTTAGATTTGATCAAATACTCTTATAGTCCATTTGATTTAAACCTTAAGTTCTAACCCTTTATGGACCTGATTCAGTTAACCCAAAAGATTAAATATATTTCATGTTTCCATAACTTTCATATCATATATTTTGAATCATGCATCACTTGCATTATACAACTACTCATAATTCCTATATTTAGATCATATCTAAAAAGATTATGAATAAATATTTGACATTCAAATAAGACTCATAAATATTTGTATGTTTCATAACATAGATAATAAGTTCTCATATCTATGTTTTTATTCTAAACATGCAATTATCATGCTTTATATAATATCAATATGTATTAAATATAAAACATCTCTTGAGAGTGCATGTAACCTGTGTTTTGATGCCAAAGATCAATTTGAATTATCTTTTGACTAAGCATCAAAGATGAGAGAACCATAACGACACCGCAATACATCATAAAATACCTCATTAAATGAGGTAATGTGGATTTTTAATCAATCTATGATTGGATAGCCTGGTGATCCATTTTAGTTATGATTACAAAATTAATAAGAACACTAATTTACATGTTATAAATTAGATCAAGATGAAACCATGCTCTAATACCATTTGTAGGGAGAAATAACCTCCAAGGCATGTATATTTTATAATTTGATAATAATTACCAATGCGGAAGCTTAAAGATTAAATATTAATCTTTCTAATATGCATCAAGATCATATCTTTGCCTTATACTATAGGATCATTTGATCTAAATTATGCATATAAATAAAATCATCAAGATCATATCTTGATCTTCAAGATAAGAAGTCATACTACTTGTTTTGAAGCCTACCTTAAGATCTAGGGATCATATCACTTACCTTAAGAATAATTGATAAATCCTTTGTGCTCTACAGCCGTTCAATTGTCCGGCCTCTAGTATCGTCCACGCGAAGTCCCCAAATGATCGGATTCCCAGGAGTGCTAGCTCGCGAAAAAATAACTTTGCTGATCTTGAATTCTCCCACTTGAATCTTCCTCCAAGATCCATCAAACTTTTGCTAACACCAGAATCACACTAGGATTTTTGTTCTAACTTTTAAGAATTTCAATCCATAACATTTCGAGTGTTTTTCTGGTGAAGAATGTCCTCTAATTTATAGGCTCAATTCAGCCTTTAGCCCATTTAATTCTAACACTTAAAATTCTGTTATTTTATGAAAACCAAAGAGACATGAATTCTAACATTTAGAATTTCAACGTTGAAGTTTGGTGAAAACCTATGAATTCTAACACTTAGAATTCCAACGTTTTTGTTAGTTCCGACGCTCAATAAAAACCAAAGAGATGTGAATTCTAACACTTAGAATTCTATCATTTGGTTAATTCAAAGAGGTAACGGAAACTGTTTGGAGAAGATTAAGGTTATAGGGGTCAACCCGTTCGGTTCACCCATAAACTGGTCAACCCGACTTGAACCGAGTCATGAGTTTATCAATGCCATTTCAAATTTTCTGGCCGCATTTCAAATTTCTGAGAGTTTATGGCAACTTTTTCTTCATTAGGATGCTCGTAAGTTGTAAGGAAAGAAAAGGAGATCATGCAAAAAGAGCATTGACGAGAGAAGAATAAAAAAAGGAAAAAGGGTGGAAATATGAAAATTTTATGGGAATCAAGATGGGAATGTAAAGACATAAAGAGAAAATGATGAAAATAAAGAAAACTCAGATAGAAATTGTCTTTAATTTTTTTTTGAGAAAAAGTTAAATTAGACTAAATGGGTACGCAAATTGAAATTAAGCAAATTTTAAAGATTAAATAAGATATCAAAAAAGATTTTTTTTCTAAAAAAAAGATTATGAAAATTAGTATTCATATGTTTATTTATTAAAAAATAATTTTTATTAATTTAAATATATTTTTTATATTAAAATAATTGATTGATGGTTCAACCGGTGACCCGATGGTTGAATTAGCCTTTAATTACTTCAACAAACTTCATGCATGGACACCTCTCCAACATCTATGAAGTGTATATAAAGCAGAAATTATAAGTTTATTATGGAAGGAATTCTTATATATAAAAGTTGCAGCATGCTTGTGAGAATTTATAGTAGTGCATTTAGTTTTACATTAGTTATACCTTGTTATATATCTGAAATACTTATTTAACAATAAGAAACTAAAATAATTTTATTTTAGTTTTGTTAAATAAAATTTTAAATTGTTACACATGGTATTACAATTATTTGGTCCATGTGGCATAAGGGCTTAGGTTCTTAGAATATTAAACTATATCTTGGCAAGAAAGATTTCCGTATTAACACTGCTACGCATTTTATGATGCTAAATTGTACACAAGCGATGTTTAAAATAATAAGAAAACTAAGCCTAGGGAACCGCAGGACTGAATGGTTGAAAGCACTAGGCTATTACGATCAAAATATACAATTTATAAACATAGATGGTTTGAGACTATTTAAAAAGAGCTATGCCTTGAGTACGCATTAATCAAAAAAAAAAAAAAAGCTATGACTCATGTATGTATCCATCATAGAATTTTAATGATAATGCACGTTATAAACTAATACTTCAAGAGATTTTTGTGACGATAATCTCCAAAACTTCGTCTAAACAACCAAGCATATCCATGATTTGAGATTTGGAAATCATTTAACACTAAAGAATATATCTGGAAATGCTTCAATCTTTTAACTCCATAGTTTGCATCATTTGCTCAATATATTATCATCAACACGCGAAATGGAATATGATATATCTACAATAGTGGGTCCATCTTGTGTGGCACCATTATTGAAATTGAATTTCCCTAGAGTCAAGAATAAAAATTGATCATTCCTTCAACCTATTTAAATTAGAATCAATGAAACCAAAAAATTTAGATGCAGGTTGAATTTTTATATGGATGCACAAAAAATGCATCAACAATTATATAACCAAACTTATAATGAGAAATAAAGAAAAAATAATTTTATCAATATTGATTCTATCATAACTTACCAAAATATAATAGGCTTACATTTAATGGCATTATGGTTAAAGAGCATAAAAAGGTGCTGACCGGAAAGAGAAAGAAATGGTTGTTATATGAGAAGAAGGGGGAAGGAGGGTATGTTAAATTATAGTTGACTAGAATAGAATTTATAATTCTAGATGAAAGATTTGGAGTAAAGTTAATGTAAAAGAAATTAAAATACCAATATAATATATATATACATTATGTGTGTGTGTGAGAGAGAGAGAGATAAGATTATTTAATATGTTATTAGTTCAATCTTTCAATCCTTTTTATATTTGAAAAAAATTTTTCTTTCAATTTACATACCCAACGCATGCATGGTGCTGGCCGAGGTGAAAGAATCTAGGGGAGAACTCAACATGGAGCCGAAGACAAACAAAAGTGTCCAAAATGTCAAAGCCAGTGCGCGTGAGTCGTCGCTGAGATTCATGATGGCAGGGCCCCTCAGCACCTCTTCAGCTCTCTGCTCTCTCCCCATTTGCACCCACTCTCTTGCAAATGCTAGGGATGTAGATGTATCAGTTTAACTTGTGATTTAGCCTGTTTCCGACTTACCTACTTTGAGTTTGAATGCTTTATGAGTTGGATCAAACTTAAAAATTGGACCCAATCTAAAGCTCTGATCAACTTCAAATCATATAGTTTTAAATAGAACCAATCTAGACTAGATTGTATATATCATCTGAGTTTAATTAACTTAGATTAATAATAATAAACCTAATCCAAACCTAATTAAATTTGATTCAAAAATTTAAATTATATGAATCCCTCTCCACCACTGCTCTCTAAACACCTTTTTTTAATTTATTAAACAAACTCTCATTTAAATTAATTTCTCTCTTTTTTATTCCAATATATGGCTAGATCTCTTCTTATTTATTTTTATTTAATTATATCTATATATCCAAATTTCATTATTTTTCAATGAATTTTTATTTATAATACATTCGAGTGCCTCAATCATATTAATATGTATTTATATTTGGCACAAAACTAAAATTTTTTGAATAAAAAAATAATTTTAATTTAGTTCTTTTTAATTTTATATAAATTTTTTAATGATTTTATATTTATTTACTGATTATTTTGTTTTGTGTAGGATAGAGTAACTAAATATTTGACTTGGATTATAAATATAATATGACCTAGTTTTGATTGAACATAAATATTTTGGGTTGAGTTCTAGTTATAGTTGATGCGACTTGACTTGAACAGCCTCCTAAATTTAGATTATTTTATGAATTCAATTTGAGTTCAGCTAACAAGTTAAGTCTATAAATAAAATCATAACCTAAACTGGAAACCAGTTAGGATTGTGCTAGGTATATTATAGTATGACCTAATCTACTTATAGCCTGTCAACCATCACCAGTACCCAGTGCACTACCACCTTTAGGATGTGTTTGATATGGTGGATAAGAGGAGATATCCCCTGGATATCTTTCTTTATCCCCAAATACTATAGCTACAGAGGATAGTGCTGAAAAAGTTTAACCAGAGGGGATAACCCATGTTTAACCATGGGTTATCCCCTGAACTTATTCCTTAGGGAATCCAAGAATAACTAAAGTTATCCTTTGATGGCAGAGTGGTAATTTTAAAAAGGTGCTTATCCCCTCAGCTATCCTCTGGATAAATGCTATCCTATACATTTATCTAGGGATAGCCAAAAAGCTATCAAACTCTACCTTACTTCCAACGACACCAGCATTGGATTAAAATCAGTTATGATGGACTCTCCCATCTTGATAATTAACCTCTCAATGGAGAAAGTTTTAATTAAAAGCAACTTCTATGCTCTATTTCTAAAGAACTTCATCAAATGCGCTACCTTTATTTTGAAGGCGACTTATTCCAAATACACATAAAAGCAGCATTAAACCTCTCAATTAGTTCAACTCTATGCTACGAAAATCTAAGCATATAGTTCAAGGATTGACCAAAGAAAGATTCCAAACTTCTTCATCTCTTCCTCTCAATTTTTGGAAGAGTGCATATACAAATCGGCTAAAAAATTCTCTGCCAAGAAAACTATGTTCTTTTTTTATTTTTCATTTTCAGTGGCAGCCGACGTCTCAACTGACCCCCCTGGCGGCACGTTGGCCCTTCGCCCAATAGGGGATGGACATCTTGGGGCTGTTCCCTCCAGCCTCCGGTCAGTGCAAGTTCCTATTGGTGGCCGTTGACCACTTCACCAAATGGATCGAGGCCGAGGCACTCGCCAAGATCATCGAGGGCAAGGTGAGGTCCTTCTTCTAGAAGTCCATAATATGCCAGTTCGGGCTACCGCATACCTTGGTCACCGACAATGGTCAGCAGTTCGACAATTTGCCTTTCCGAGGATTCTGCACCGAGCTAGATATCCATCAACGGTTCACCTCTGTAGGGCATCCTCAGACCAACGGAGCAGCCGAGGTGACCAACCGCATTATTCTCCAAGGATTAAGAGCCCGGCTGGATGACTGTAGAGGATGGTGGGTAGAGGAGCTCCACAACGTACTATAGGCCTACCACACAACGCCATGAGCACCCACTGGTGAGACTCCCTTCAGCCTCGTCTTTGGGTCTGAAGCCGTCATTCTGATGGAGATCGGCTCTCCGAGCCCCGAGGTGGAGGCATACAGTGAGAATGACAACCCGAACTAGTTGTGGGCCAACCTAGACCTAGTGGAGGAGGTGCAGGACCTAGCGCGACTCCGGATGGCAGCCTACCGACTGCGAGCGGTCAGGTATTACAACACTCGCGTCCGCCCCAAGACCTTTTTTCCGGGGGACCTAGTCCTCTGGCAAGCCAAAGTTTCGAAACCAACAGAAGGAGACAAATTAGCGCCGAACTGGGAAGGACCCTATCGGGTTACGGAGGCACTCCACCACGGAGCGTACAAGATTGAAGGGCTGGATGGAAAGCCACTCCCGCGGACGTGGAACATTGACAACCTCTGTTGATATTATTAGTAGTGTGCCCTCTCTTTACATTAAATTTCATGCTTGAATTCTTCTGGGCTCTCGCCCCGCACTTGACATTAAGGAATGAGTTTGAGTAACCCAGTTTTTTAGCAAAAGCCCGAGGCCAGCTCGGCACAAAAAGTCCAATGTACCATTGGCACCGAAGACCGATGTACCATCGGCATCGAAGACAGGTGTACCATCGGCTTCTAAAAGCTCGAGGCCAACTCGGCATAGAAAGTCCAATGTACCATTGGCACCGAAGATCTATGTACCATCGACATCAAAGACCGATGTACCACTGGCTCCCAAAAGCTCGAGGCCAGCTCAACACAAAAAGTCTAATGTACCATTGGCACCGAAGACCGATGTACCATCGGCACCAAAGACCGGTGTACCATCGGCTCCCAAAAGTCCGAGGCTAGCTCGGCACAGAAAGTCCAATATACCATTGGCACCGAAGACTGATGTACCATCATCACCGAAGACCGATGATGTACCATCGGCTCCCAAAAGCCCAAGGCTAGCTCAACACAGAAAGTCTAATGTACCATTGGCACCGAAGACCAATATACCATCGGCACCGAAGACTGGTGTACCACCGGCTCCTAAAAGCCCGAGACCAGCTCGGCACAGAAAGTTCAATGTACCATTGGCACCGAAGACCGATGTACCATCAGCATCGAAGACCGGTGTACCATTGGCTCCCAAAAGCTCGAGGCCAGCTCAACACAGAAAGTCCAATGTACCATTGGTATCGAAGACCGATGTACCATCGACACCGAAGATCGATGTACCACCGGCTCTCAAAAGCCCGAGGCCAGCTCGGCACAGAAAGTTCAATGTACCATTGGCACCAAAGACCGATGTACCATCAGCACAGAAGACCGGTGTACCATTGGCTCCCAAAAGCCTGAGGCTAGCTCGGCACAGAAAGTCCAATGTACCATTCGCACCGAAGACTGATGTACCATCGGCACTGAAGACCGATGTACTACCAGCTCCCAAAAGCACGAGGCCAGCTCAGCACAGAAGGTCCGATGTACCATCGGCATAGAAGACCGGTGTACCACCGGCTCCCAAAAGCTCGAGGCTAGCTCAGCACAGAAAGTTTGATGTACCATCGGTCCCTAGAAAGCCTGAGTACCATCGATTCCTAGAAGTCCGAGTCTTTCTTGGCATCCCGAGGCTGATGTCCCATCGGTCCCCAGAAGCCTGAGTCTTCCTCGGTGTCCCAAGGCCGATGTTCCATCAGCCCTCAAAGGTCCGAGTCGGTCACTGTTCGAAGACATTCCAATGGAATAGAGGTTCCCATCGGCATCAGACCGTTGCCCCATCGGCGCCTGGTGGCACGAGGCCGGCGCAGTCCTTGTCTAGGTTGGCTCTCCCGAGGGTCCGGCCCTATATGACTAAAGCGAGGTCGCTCGTGGATGGGTAGAAGCTGCCCTGGTGCTGACGAAGCCCCAAGGGGTCCCACGTCAGTGACCCGAGGTTTCGAAAGTAACACATTGTAGTTGACCAAAAATAATTTCATTGATGATAGTGTTTACAAAATGCCGACTGAGTCGGACTTAGTACAAAAACAAGAGAAAACTACAAGGTCAAGGGTCGGCTGTGGGCTCGTCGTCGGAAGGGCCCCCTTGGACCCTTGGTCCGACTCGACATCCATGGTCTGAGGGAGGTCCAGAACCTAGGCCACTTTCTTTCTAGCATCGCGGAACACCTGGAGGTAGGCGTCCACGTTGGCCTAAGCCAGCTCATCGGTGAAGCACTCTGACCCCTTGAACTCTTCAACCGCCGCTACGACTCGGGCCTCGGCGGCAGCCTCTGCTTCTCGGGCTCACGCCTCCTTCTCCTCTGCAATGGAGACCGCCTCCCTCTCGTCCTCTTTAGCATGCGTGGCCCTAGCCTCGACCGCCTGGATGGCCAAGTCTAGCTCGGCGATATGGAGGTCCCGGTCCTCGATGGTGCTCTCGGCCTCGCAGAGTTGACTAAGTGCCACCTAGAGCTGGTTGGCTTCGGCCTCCGTTCGAATGGCGGCCCCCCTTGCCTCGGTTGCATGGTCATTTCTCGCCACCTCCAAAGCCCTTTCTGATGCCTCCATGGCCCTCTCCACCGCCTCGGCTCGGGCCTGAGCCTCCTCGACGTCCCGCTGGGCCTGAAGGATGAGGGCCTCCCCCTCATTGATCACATCCCTGGTGGCTCCCAGGGAGTTTGTCACCTGCATCTAAGTCGTCAGCCATGCAAACCATCAGGTAGCTAAGGGCCAAAGAGTCACTTACCTGGACAAGGGCCGAGAAGGCTTCCCTGAAGAATCTGGATGCCCCCAGATTCCTGAGCTCCTCCTGGAACTCGGGCAGCATGACTTGGGACATGAGCCACTTCGCTCGATGCCCATCGTTCATGAGAGAGAACCCACGGGGGGTTGGTTCGACCCTGCTCCCCTCGGCGGTCTCGATGCGCTTGGGCTCGGCATGCGGAGGGCTTCCTGCCGGCATTTCCTCTAGGGGCAAGCTCACCGTCGCGGTGGGCCCCATGCTCTGATCCTGCTCTGCCTCCATTGGGGCTGGCTTGGCGGGTGCCTGGGGCTCCTCTACCGCCCCCTCGACCCTCACCTTCGGGGGGGTGTCGGCTGTCAAGTCCATCGGCGCAATCGGAGACTCTTGGCACTCGGGAGGTAAGGAAACCCGCGCCATCGGACGCTTGGGGGCCGGGGCCTGCTGCCTCTCGCTTGGCCTTCCCTTGGCCCTCATTCTCTTGATGGCAGCCTTCCTAAGCTTAGCAACTGGGACCTTCATCACTGCGCAATGTCGGTCGGAGTTAGTAAAAAAAAAGGGGAAAGAAAAGAGAGAGAGAGAAGGAAATTTGGCTAAGTACAGGGACATCTATTACTCACCGCTTCGGGTGGTGAGGCCCGCCAGCCGGAGATTATCCTCCAATAGAAGCATGTTGTACCTGGGGATGTCAGCGGTCAATAGTTGCCCCAGTGCTTCTTTGTCTCCCGGGAGAACGGTGGAGTTCATGTTGGGCCGAAGGTCAGGGTCCCCCCACTCGGGCTTAACTTGGTCAAGGTCCGCAAAGAAGAACCGGGACTTCCATCCCTTGACGGAGGAGGGGAGGAGCAACTTGAGGACACGGCCGGGTCAGGACTGGAACAGCCACCAACCTGCCTACTGCCTAAGGGTGTAGAAGCTGCGGAAGAGGGAGAGTCGGGGGTAACTTGGAGATGGTGGAAGAGGACAATAAAACCACAAATGGTTCGAAGGGAGGTCAGGACCAGCTGGGTGGGAGTCAAGGAGTAATAGTCCAAAAGATTGATGAAGAAATGATGAAAAGGTAGGCAGAGGCCTAACCTAAAGGATATTTCGTAGATGGCCACTCTACTGGGCTGGGAGGAGACCACCAACCCTATCGTCGGGGGTCGGAAAGAAAATCCCGATGTCTTGGGAGATCTAGTAACGGGCCCTAATCTTAGCCAGATCCTGGCCTGTTACTATGGAGGCAGTCCCCGTCGGGGATTCCGCCCCCACCCTTTGAGAGGTGCCGGCGGCCGCCCGGTACCTCCGTGTCGGAGCCCTGTGGGCGGCTTGCCGTTGAGCAATAGGAGCACGATCCTTCGGATCGAAGGACCATGAAGGAGTAGGAGAAGGAGAGGCATGAAGCCTCATGGGAGAAATCCGGTCCTCGGGATCAACCGACGAGGACCAGGAGGGAGAAGAAACCATGGAGAAGGTTTGAAGGAGGGGGAAGGCTTCGGGAAGATGGAGGAGCTAACTTGTGACAGAAATGGTGAACACCGGTTCTCGGGTTGCAGGGGAGGTCAAGGGACAGAAGAAGACGAAGACAGCTGAAGCAAAGTGGCAAAATCTGGCCTTTGCCCAGGTTTTATCAGTTTTCAAATCATCCCGCCTCTTTTGGCCAGCCACACGGAACCCTCGCTATAGGCTTGAACGCCTCGGCAGGCACCCGGCGCATGAGACGATCCGCCTCTGGCCAATGATGGGACACCGATGACGTCAGCGTCATGATGACAATGATGGCGCCCGCTTTTCGTGGGTTCCAAGAGCGGCCTCGCCTTGAGGACCGTCACTGCAGATCAGACGGATGACAGTGACTGCCCCTTCACATCCCCCGGGTCCCCGTGCTAAGCTATCGCAGCGCCCAGTGACATGTGTCCAGGGGTGGTTGGCATCGGACGGGGATCAGCCACTTGGGAGGTGGCACCCCTTCCGCTTTGCCAGGGTGGGCTCGCTTTGTCTCAGGGGCGAGGGGGCATCTGATGTGGTTGATCCTACATTGTCAAAGTAAAAGGTAAGCAAACGGTGAACTGACGGAGCCCAACCTCGGCCTCGTGGGATGGCCTCGGCCTCCGAGGTCCCCTCCTCGGTCTCCAAGGTTCCCCTCGGCCTCGAGCTTCAGCCTCAGCCTCGGCCTCAAGCTTGCATCTCGGTCCGGCCGCCAGGGCTAGCAACCCGCTGCCTCGAGCCACCTGACATGCCCACGTGGCCCACCAACCACCTGCAGCGGCCACGTGACCCACCACTCGCCTGCAATAGCACGTGGCTATACCCCGTAACGGCGCACGCCAAATGCAACCATATCTGCCTACCACCCACAGCGCCACGCTCGACAGGTGGCAGGCGAGGCAGGATACATCTGACAGGCAGTTGCGACCCTTCACTATCAGCCTTGCTTCCCGTCTGTTAGTGGACAAGGGCACCTCGAAGTCAGCAACCTTCTAGAAGCGGAAAAAGAGAGACTGTCGGACAGGTATAAAAGCCCATACTCGTAACGAGGGAAGGGGCCTAAACTCTAGTTCTCTAACTGATTTCTACTAGCTAACTCTTGTCTGTTCCGAGTGGCTGACTTGAGTGTCGGAGGGTCCCCATTTGAGCATTCAGTCTTCGGAGACTTTTCTTGCAGGAGCCCGGC
>UESW01004282.1:172192-308173 GCA_900491605.1 Calamus simplicifolius
ACTAGCAATGGGTTTAATGCTTTCATCATTTCGGAAAAATATTTCAAACGGTTTTATTTCTTCCCGTTTTTCTTTTCTTCTATTTACCAATGAATCTAACGGATAGTTTTTGATTGGTTTAAATAGAGATGTTCAAAAAAAACCTTGACGAATTTCTTACATATTTTGACACATCAAGAATACAAAAGAGAGAAAAGAAAGAAATCAAAAGAGAGTGTTTATTGCTTACAACTTTCGGATCTTGAGAAGCAAGTCTTTGTGCTGCGAAGTTTCATCCTTCAACACTTGCTCAAAAATCGTCCAAGCCTTTGAAGCAAGATTCAAATCTCAGCTGCGTCGACATTCTACATTTGCTGCTGGTTATTGCTTCTAAAAATTGTAAAGTTCTTATTTGAATATCTGCTCATATTTGGAGCTATCTGTTATTCTTTGATAAATCTTGTATTAGGGTTAGAGATAACCCTAGTTTCTTGATTGGTTTCCTTGTACCATTAAAACAAGAGGACTAGCCGGGAAGGCTAGGGGATTGGCTTCCTTGTGCCAGTAAAACAAGAGGACTAGCCGGGAAGGCTAGGGGATTTGGCTGCCTTGTGCCGTGAAAACAAGAGGACTAGCCGAGGAAGGCTAGGGGTTGTAATCGTTGTGATACGATTAGTGAAATTCCCAAGGGTTTTTGGGGAGTGGATGTAGGAGCCGAGTTTGGCACCGAACCACTATAAACCCTGCTGTGTTTATGTTTGATTGATCTGTGTATTTTCTATTATGTGCACTCCACTACACCGCTGCAAATTAACTTTTGATTAAGCACATATCTGAGTTAGTCAATATCATCCATTGAATTAATTTTTAAAATACCCAATTCACCCCCCTCTTGGGCTACTACATCTGGGCAACAATTAGCATGCGCTGACAGCTATCACATCTTTAACGAGCTCGGCTGCGTCCTCCTTCATGGTCAGCCAAAAGTATCCCTGTCGTAGGGCCTTGTAAGCTAGGCTCTGCCCCCCAGGTGACTTCCGCAGATGCCTTCATGGATCTCCCGCAGGATGTAGTCTGATTCTGCTGGTCCCACGCACCTGAGGACCGGGTATGAGAATGATCTTCGATAAAGCTTCCCATCCATCATCAAGAACCTCGGGGCCCTCCGCCTGAGTAGCTTGGCCTCAGCGGGTGTTGGCCCAGATGACAACCCAAGAGGGGGGGGGGGCTGAATTGGGTTCTTTAAAAAATTTAAACCTTTTGAAATTTGTTTGCTTAGTGGAAATAAAAACTTAGATTCAAAAACAAGTACAACAATAAGATAGAGATAGAGATTGAGATAAAGAGACAATCGGCAAACACAAAGATTTTATAGTGGTTCGGTGTACCTACACCTACGTCCACTCCCAAGTACCTTGGGTCCACACTATAATCAAACTGATTACAGCAGAGTTGTTTTGCAAGCTCACAACTCAAACTTGTTGTTTTCCCGGGTGCACAACGAACCCAGCTGGTTTTCAAGGCTCACCAGCACAAAACCTACCACAAGCTAATGCTTGCACAGGCTAACAGCCTCAACTGAATCAATCACCAGATTGACCCAGCAAACAGTATTTGATTTTACAAAACATAGCTCCTTCAATGAGCAAATATACAATAATAAACAATAACAAGAGATTAGGAACCAAAGCCTGATTCGAGATTGGTTGGCTTCTTCTTCTTCTTCTTCTTCTTTGAGATTGATCTTCCGATTCTTCTTTTGAGATTCAAGAAGATCTCTTGAAGAAGGCTTCTCTCTTCTTTTTTCTCTTGAGATTTCTCTCTTTTTTTTTTTGGATTGGGATTTCTCTATTTCCTTTTTTCCTCTATGTTTTTCCTTTCTTCCATTCTTTTTTTTGAATGATTCTTCCCTTTTTATAGATTTCTTTCAACCATTTTTGAAGAAAACTCCGTTAGAAACAAAATATATCCGTTAGAAATAAAGTAAAATAGAAATATTACCGTTAGAGGATCTGGCAATTTGATTTTTCGTTCTGACAGTTCTGGAGTCGACTCTAACTTTTTTGGAGTCGGCTCTAACTCGAAATATTTAATCCGCTCGATCTGGAGTCGTCTCTGACTTTTCTGGGGTCGACACAAAATTCTTCTGGAGTCGACTCTAACAGTCTGGGAGTCGACTCTAAGTCGTGGCCTGAAAATCCAACGTTCTGTTTTTCTGATAGAGTCGGCTCTCACAGTCCCGGAGTCGACTCTAAGTGCCGTGGAGTCGGCTCTGTGATTCCATGTGTCGACTCTAATGTCTGCAATCTTACCTTGACATTAGATTCGAAACCAGAACTTGATTTGACTCTTGATTTTGATCATCAAATAGACTTATAATCTGAAAAACTTAATCAAAATCATTAGTAACATCAAATGTTATACTCAAATAGTTTTGTTAATCATCAAAATCCTCAATTGGGTCAACAATCTCCCCCTTTTTGATGATGACAAAAACTTTGAGTATATGCATTAAAAAATTCATTTGAATTGAGATTATAGACATTGTTAAAGCTTAGAGACTTTTTAATAGAGAATTTGATGCCAATATTCAAAATGAATAAAATAAACAACTTGACATCAATCAAATGATTTAACTTTTATATGGAGAAATTTATTAAGCTCCCCCTGCATTGAATAGCTCCCCCTATGTAGATAAATAATTTTTTGAAAAAAATTTCTCTCTTTCTCTTTTTCTCTTTCTTTCTCTTTCTTTCTCTATGCATATACACTTATCTCTCCCCCTTTTTTGTTATCAACAATAAGGTGAGTTTATAAAGAATGTTATTAGAGCGAAATGTTGGTTCGAATAAACATAATTCATTGACATCAATCATAGACAAATTTGAAAAAAGTGTAATTCATTCAAAGCAAGAAATTACATGTATTTAATTCAAAGTGAGATTTAATATGTAAATCCTAGATACATGCTAAGAAGAAAGCAAGAAATCCTAAGATACAACCTAGGAATATCAAAATCAAATATGCTTATACACAATTTTCTTTAAATGTCCAATCATTTCCATAACATCATCTTTTTGAGTCTTCTTAAAACTTTCAAGACAAGCTTCAATTTGAGAGACGGCGAGGTCGATATCTTTCTTCAGTTGACTGGTAGCATGAAGATAAGTTCCAGAACCGTCTGCAATGCCTTCCATCCTTTCAAAAATTTTATGAAGATCAGTGCTAAAGGATTCGACGGAATTGCTAATGGAAAAAGAAATCATGTCAAATCAATGATTGAAGTCTTCTCTTAATTGACAATCTCATTTGTCTTTGACTGTCATACTCAGCCAGTAAAGCTCTGAGCTGACCTATTTGCTCCTCAGAAAATCTTTCAGATGCCAATGCTGACTGATGTGGAAGGAGAGAGAGCTAGGTCCAGCTGGTCTGAAGGTCCAGCAGATGGTTCAGGAATGTCTGACCTTCCTCAACTCTGGCCTCTTCAGCTCTGCTCTCCTCTTTTTATCCAATTCATTTTCTTTTGAAGCCCATCCGGTGAATTGTAGAGACACTATAGTAATCTGTATGCCTTAATTTCCTTAGTGGCTCATTATCCATTATAAGTACACCTTGGCTTCTGAATACCAATGTTAAAACCATACCATATGGCAATGTAGATCTCTTCTTAGTAGCTGCCTCCGCCATATAGCCTATCATCATCCAGCAAGATTTACAGGTCTACCAGTGAGAATGCAGTCCATCAATAAGATGTCTCGCTCCGAGACATATTCAAACCTTCCGATTTTAGGAAATAAAATTCTTCCACAGATATTGTGAAGTAATCTGAGTTCCAAATTAAGTTGATTTGCCAAGATTTCCTCAAACTCAGAAACTTCTCTCCCTAACATCCTTGATAGTGCACCTCCTCTATCTTCATGATGATATTCAAAACCAACGTAGGCATTTCCAATAGATTACCAAGGGATTCGGCTGTGATGATTACCTTTGTTCCTCTTACAACACTCACTAAGCCTCCCTCTCCTCTACTAAATCATTATAAAACTCTCTTACTAGGGCAGGGTAAGTAGGGATATCCAAAGAACAAACCTTCTCCCATCCCATTTCTTTCAACAACGCCCAATAGCAAAGCCCTCCGAAATAAAGAAAGTTAAAATCAACTTTTCTTCCGGTTGTAATGGCCTTACCAGCTAATTGGTCGACTCGGGAGAAGATGGTGAGGGTGGAGAGTCATCTTGAGTGGCAGATGAAGAAGATGACGAAGGTTGCCTCCGATTGAACGGCGCTTCGTCGGAACAGTCGAACCACCAATGATAGCACGCCTTTTGGGAGCCATTGATTCGATTGGAATGAGTAATCAAGGGTTTTGAGGATTTGGGGGGTTTGGAATCAGTTTGGAACTTTGGAAAAGGTTTAGGGAGACGATAGAAATCGTTTGGGGTCGACTCCGCCCTTTTTATTTTGACCTAGTTCCACTTAGAGTCGACTCCCGAAAACGAGGTGTCGGCTCCGAACCAGAGAATCTGTCAGCGCCCGAATTAGAGTCGGCTCTACAGAAGCCAGAGTCGGCTCTAATTGCCCAGACAGAACATCAAAATAAGAAGGTGTCGACTCCACAAACTGCAGGTCGACTCCAACAGTTTCAGAGAAAAAAATCAAATTTCAAGGATCTGAAACTGATCAAATTAATCATCAAACTCTAGATAAGTGTTCCTTAACAATTGGGGAAACAATGAATCAAATTTCTAGATAGATTTCCTTATTGGAAAGAGGATTTTCAAGAAATTATTGAAGTCTAGATAGTTGTTGTCCTTAAGAGTTTCAGAAAATTATTCTAAAGGATCACAAACTCCTAATTCTCCTCTAAGATAGCAAAATCTCTCCTCACTCAAAGGTTTGGTAAAAATATCAGCTAATTGATCATTAGTATTAACATATTCAAGACAAACATCTTTGTTAGTTACATGTTCTCTAATAAAGTGATGTCTAATTTCAATGTGTTTAGTTCTTGAATGTTGAATTGGATTTTTAGTTAGATTGATAGCACTAGTATTATCACATTTAATAGGTATTTTATCAAGTGTGATACCATAATCTTCAAGTTGTCGCTTAATCCAAAGGATTTGAGCACAGCAACTTCCAGCTGCAACATACTCTGCCTCAGCAGTGGATAATGCAACCGAATTTTGCTTCTTGCTAAACCAAGAGATTAAGTTACTTCCTAAAAGTTGGCATACCCCACTTGTACTCTTTCTATCTAATTTACAACCAGCATAGTCAGAATCAGAATAAGCAATCAATTTTAAGGTTGAGTCTCTAGAATACCATAATCCTACATTTTTAGTTCCATTAAGTATCTAAAGATTCTTTTAACAGCAAGTAAATGTGATTCCTTAGGATTAGATTGATATCTTGCACATAAGCAGACAGAAAACATGATATCTGGCCTACTTGCAGTTAGTAAAGAAGTGATCCAATCATACCTCTGTAATGCTTCTGATCTACTTTCTTACCTACTTCATCCTTGTCCAGCTTGCATGAGGGACTCATTGGCGTACCAAGAGGTTTAGCAGATTCCATACCAAATTTCTTGAGTATTTCCTTGTGTACTTTGTTTGGTTAATGAAAATTCCCGCTTTCTCTTGTTTGATTTGAAGTCCAAGGAAGAAGTTTAGTTCTCCCATCATGCTCATCTCGAATTCTCCCTGCATTAGCTTAGCAAATTCTTGACAAAGGAGATTGTTAGTAGCACCAAATATAATGTCATCAACATAAATTTGAACGATTAATAAATCCTTTTCCTTTTCTTTTCAAAAACAAGGTTTTATCAACATTTCCTCTAGAAAAGTCATTTTCAATTAAAAATTTACTTAATCTATCATACCAAGCTCTAGGTGCTTGCTTTAAACCATAAAGTGCTTTGTGTAGTTTGAAGACGTGGTTTGGAAATTCATGATCTTCAAAACCAGGAGGTTGTTCAACATAAACTTCCTCATTTATAAAACCATTTAGAAATGCACTTTTAACATCCATTTGAAATAAGTTGAAATTCATATGACATGCAAATGCAAGTAGTAGCCTAATGGCTTCTAATCTAGCAACAGGTGCAAAAGTTTCATCAAAATCTATACCTTCTTCTTGATTATATCCTTTTGCAACTAGTCTAGCTTTGTTTCTAATTACTATGCCATTTTCATCTAATTTATTTCTAAATACCCATTTAGATCCTATTATAGGGTGATTTTTAGGTCTTTCAACTAGGGTCCAGACTTGATTTCTAGTGAATTGGTTTAACTCTTCCTGCATTGCTAACATCCAATAACTATCTTTCTCGGCTTCCTCTATAGTTTTAGGTTCTATATGAGATACAAATGC
This sequence comes from Calamus simplicifolius, assembly GCA_900491605.1. Lineage (NCBI taxonomy): Eukaryota > Viridiplantae > Streptophyta > Magnoliopsida > Arecales > Arecaceae > Calamus > Calamus simplicifolius. Next base: position 178,547 of record UESW01004282.1, read on the forward strand.
AAGATGATTATTGATATCTCTCATTGATGATCTAGTCCTTACACCTTGAGATGGATCACCTATGATTAGGTCCTTAGGATGACCATAAGCATATCTCCAATCTCTAGGTAGATCTTGATCATTTTGAACAGTATCAATACCATCATCCTTAGGTGAGTCATCATCCTTAACTTCAGGTTCTTGATCTGAAGATACATTTAATTTTTCAATATCTCTTTCAATCAAAGATGTATCTTCCTCATCATCAATTTTCTGAACTTGATGCTAAAGACTCATCAAACACTATATGAATGGATTCTTCTACAACTAAGCTTTTCTTATTAAATACTCTATATGCTTTGCTAGATGTAGAATATCCTAGGAAGATACCTTCATCAGACTTTGCGTCAAACTTCCCAAGATTATCCTTACCATTGTTATGAATAAAACATTTACAACCAAATGCATGAAAATAACTTTAAATTTGGTTTCCTATTGATCCAAAGTTCATAGGGAGTTTTCTTAAGGATAGGTCTAATTAGGGCTCTATTTAGAATGTAACATGCTGTGTTTATAGCTTCCGCCCAAAAATATTTTGGAAGTTGGCTTTCACATAGCATGGTACGGGCCATGTCTTCTAAAGTCCTATTCTTCCTTTCTACAACTCCATTTTGTTGTGGTGTTCTAGGTGCAGAAAAGTTATGATGTATGCCTTTTTCAAAAGAATTTTCAAATAAGTGATTTTCAAATTCAGTTCCATGATCACTTCTAATAGACACTATGGTAGTGTTTTTCTCATTAGTGACTTTCTTAACAATTTCATGAATATTGAGAAAGTCTCATCTTTGTGAGCCAAAAACATTACCCAAGTGAATCTAGAGTAATCATCTACTATCACTAGACCATATTTCTTTCCTCCTAGACTTGTGGTTCTAGTAGGTCCAAAAAGGTCCATGTGTAGTAGCTCTAGTGGCCTAGTAGTTGAAACAACATTCTTAGATTTGAAAGAAGTTCTTGTTTGTTTTCCAAATTGACATGCATCACATATTCGATTATTTTCAAAATTTAGACTAGGAATACCTTTAACTAAATCCATTTTCAATAATTTGAAATTAGGTGTGTGCTTGCATGACCTAATCTACGATGCCACCCAACCAATCTCATTCATTTAGCATTATTAGCAACTAAGCAATGATTACTTGGAGATAAATTACTCAAATCAATTAAGTACACATTGCCATAGCGTTTACCAACAAGAATAATGCTATTATCAATGGGATTAGTAACAGTGCAAGAAGCTTCAAAGGAAACCTTGAAACCTTTGTCACACAGTTGGCTAATACTTATTAGATTATGTTTAAGTCCATCAACATATAAAACATTATCAATATGAGTAGATGGAGTAATTTGAATCTTACCAATACCCATGATATGGCCTTGACCATTATCACCAAAAGTAACTACTCCACCTCTTTTTGATTCAAGGGTGATGAATTGATCTTTGTCACCCGTCATGTGTCTTGAGCAACCACTGTCCAGGTACCATTTTCTTTCAGTCTGATGGCTGCAAGACACTCCTGCAAAATTTATGTCTTAATTTTAGGTACCCAAGCCTTCTTGGGTCCTTCATGGTTAGAGCATTAAAAATTGTTCCTTTGGGAACCCAAATCATCTTTTTCTTTTTATGGAGATTTACACATATATGATTTATGTCCTTTGTTTCCACATTTAAAACAAGTAAAATGATTTTTCAGCATGTACAAAAATATTTTTCAATGATTTTTGCTTTTTAAGTGGATTATATCCTAATCCAGCTTTATCAAAAAGCCTTTTGATTTTCCAAAATCATATTAAGTTTATAGAGCTTAGGTAAATTTATCAACTATAGGAGTCTATCAACTTCATTTTTCATTTTTCAAAACTTTATTCTTTTTCAAAATTTGAAATCGCTTCATTAAAAGCATCCATAATTCATCAAATGCAATCATCAAAGTGAAGTCATCAAGAAAACTCGGACTTACCTCATCATTGTCCGCCATGAAGCATAGATTGGCCATTTCACTCTTTTCTTCTTCTTCGGAACTTGTGCTTTCGAATCGCTCCATGTGGCCATCATTGCCTTCTTTTTGGTGCCTTTCTTTAGTTGAGGGCATTCAGATTTAAAGTGACCCGGTTTTTACATTCAAGCAACAACTTCCTTTTCTTTGCCCTTGTCCTCATCTTTTCTTGCAAAGGCTTTTTCTTTTCAAACTTCTTCTCTCATGAATCTTTTAAATTTTCTTGTGATGAGTGCCATGTCCTCATCATCACTTTCATCTCATTCATGAGGCTCTTCCTTTTTCAGCTTTGACCATCATTTCTTCTTCTTTGCATCATCATGTTGCTTGATTTGAAGCTCATGAGTCATCAAGGATCCCAACAGTTCTTCTAGGGGTAGTGTTAGATCCTTTGCCTCTTGTATTGCCGTCACCTTAGCTTCCCAAGTCCTAGGCAAGGAACGCAAGACCTTTCTCACAAGATCAGAATTATCATAAGATTTACCAAGACTTTTTAAACCATTAACTATATCAGTAAATCTTGTAAACATATCAGCAATAGATTCACATGCATCCATTTTAAACAATTCATATTTATGAACTAGCATGTTAATCTTGGATTCCTTGACTTGATTTGTTCCCTCATGGGTAACCTCAAGTCTATCCCAGATTTCCTTAGCAGAAATGCAAATAGATATGCGATTGAATTCATTTGCATCTAATGAGCAGTATAAGACATTCATTGCTTTGGCATTGAGTTGTGCCAATTTTCTATCATGTTCATCCCATTCCGTTTCCGGTTTAGGAATCTCCATGCCATTAACTCTAGCAGTGGGTGTGTGTGGTCCATTGACTATAATACTCCATAGATCATAGTCAAGTGCTTGAATGAATATTTTCATTCTAGCCTTCCAATAACCATAGTTAGAACCATTAAATAAGGGTGGTCTATTAGTAGATTGACCTTCGAAAAAGATGAACCAGCTTGAGTTGCCATGTGGATCTTTGACTCTTGATCGTTAGATCAAATCAAATGAGCACTAGCTCTGATACCAATTGTTGGTCCAGATAGCAACCCAAGAGGGGGGGTGAATTGGGTTTTTCAAAAATTTAAACTCTTTTGAAAGATAACCCCCAGCGGAAATAAAAATTCAGATTCAAAAACAAAGCAACAATAAATAGAGATAGAGAAGAGATAAAGAGAGACACGGCAAACACAAAGATTTTATAGTGGTTCGGTGTACCTACACCTACGTCCACTCCCAAGTACCTTGGGTCCACACTATAATCAAACTGATTACAGCAGAGTTGTTTTGCAAGCTCACAACTCAAACTTGTTGTTTTCCCGGGTGCACAACGAACCCAGCTGGTTTTCAAGGCTCACCAGCACAAAACCTACCACAAGCTAATGCTTGCACAGGCTAACAGCCTCAACTAATCAATCACCAGATTGACCCAGCAAACAGAAATATTGTTTTTACAAGTAAACAGCTCCTTCAATGAGCAAATAACAATATAAATAACAAGAGATTAGGAACCAAAGCCTGATTCGAGATCTTGGTGGCTTCTTCCTTCTTCTTCTTTGAGATTGAATCAAGCCTTCCGATTCTTCTTGAAGCAGTTGAGAAGGATTGAAAAGCAAGAAACTGATCCTCTTTCTTTTGGGAAGAAGGCTTGGATTCCTCTTGAGCTTTTTGGAGTGGAATGAGCTAGAAGGTTTTTCTCTTGAGATTCAGGCTCTCTCTTTTTCTTTTGGATTGGGATTTCTCTATTTCCATTTTTCCTCTATGTTTTTCCGTTTCTTCCGTTCTTGTTTTTTGAATGAATCTTCCCTTTTTATAGATTTCTTTCAAACCATTTTTGGAAGAAAACTATCCGTTAGAGTGTACCTTGAAAAAATATATCCATTAGAAATAAAGTAAAATAGAAAATTACCGTTAGAGCTGATCTGACAATTTGAGCGTTCCATTTGGAGTCGGCTCTAACTTTTCTGGAGTCGGCTCTAACTCGAAACACTTTAATCCGCTCGATCTGGAGTCGTCTCTGACTTTTCTGGGGTCGACACAAAATTCTTCTGGAGTCGACTCTAACAGTCCCGGAGTCGACTCTAAGTCGTGGCCTGAAAAATCAACGTTCTGTTTTTCTGTAGAGTCGGCTCTAATAGTCTCGGAGTCGACTCTAACTTCCGTGCCAGATACTGGAGTTGGCTCTGTGATTCTCGGAGTCGACTCTAATGTCTGCAATCTTACCTTGACATTAGATTCGATCCAGAACTTGATTTAACTTCTGATTTTGATCATTCAATCGACTTATAATCTGAAAAACTTAATCAAAATCATTAGAGCCTTCAATTGTTATACTCAAATAGTTTTGTTAATCATCAAAATCATCAATTGGGTCAACAGCGGGGTTCTCTGGGAGAATGTCGTCGGTCAAATATCGGATGTAGGCGTCCATCCAGGAGGGCTCTTTCTCAACCGGCAGCGCTTCATCCGCAACTTCAATGTTTGGGGCCTGGAGGTGCTCCACATATGTTCTTCCCAGCGTCCCGTCGACCGAAGTGGCTAGACGGGATAGTGCGTCGGCCCTAGCATTCTCCGCTCGGGAATGTAGCTGACAAGGAAGTAAGAGAACCGAGAGGCTTGGAATTGCACCTTGCTCAGGTAACGGGAGATGGTCAAGTCCCTAGCTTCGTACTCCCTAGTGATCTGCCCAGAAATAAGCTGAGAGTCCGTGAAGGCCCTTAAATGCCCTGCGCCTAGCTCCTCAGCCAACCTCATTCCCGCTAACAGGGCTTCATACTCCGCCTGGTTGTTAGTTGTCGGGAACTGAAATCTAAGAGCATACTCCACCACTTCCCCTTCAGGGCTCGCAAAAATGAGTCTGGCTCCACTTCCCTGAGAATTTGCTGCTCCATCTACATGCAAAATCCAGTCCTCTTTTTCTGCCTCCTCAGTCGAGGGAGGGTCCACACACTCCTCCGGGCATATCTCCTCCAAACCCTTTTCGGTCCAGGAACACTCAACCAAGAAATCAGCTATCACCTGAGACTTCATGGTCGACCTTGGTCGGATGGATAGGTCAAATTCACTCAGTTTGATGGCCCATTTGGCTAGCCGACCGAAGGTGTCAGGGCGAGACAAGATGGTCCGAAGAGGTTGGTCCGTGAGCACCACGATGGGATGAGCCTAAAAGTAGGGTCGGAAGCGTTGGTAAAAGACCACCAAGGCAAAAATGATCTTCTCGGTTCTAAAGTATCTGGTCTCGGCATCATGAAGCACCTTGCTGGTGTAGTAGGCCGGCCTCTGGACTCCATCAACATCCATGCGCACGAGCACTGAACTGACAGCTTCTGGGGAGGCTGCGAGATACAGGAAGAGCTCCTCCCCACTCTTTAGCTTGGACAACAGCGGGGGAGTGGATAGAAATTGCTTCAACTCTTCGAAGGCATCCTGACACTCCTTCGTCCACTCGAAGCCATTGACCTTGCGCAGCGCCTTAAAGAAGGGCAGGCACCTTTCTGCCGATCTTGACATGAAGCGACTCAAAGCCGCCACCCTCCCGGTTAGGCATTGCACCTCCTTCTTATTAGCTGGGGGCCTCATATCCAAGATAGCCTTGATCTTGTCAGGGTTGGCTTCAATCCCTTGCTGGGTTACCATAAAGCCCAGAAACTTGCCTGCCGCCACTCCGAAGGCACACTTGTGGGGGTTAAGCCTCATCCGATACTGGCACAGGTTGTTGAAGGTCTCCTCGAGGTCGGCGACATGGTCAACAGCACTGGTGCTCTTGGTCAATATATCATCCATATACACCTCCATGTTACGCCTGATCTGGTCCTCAAAGACCTTATTCATCAACCTTTGATAGGTGGCTCCGGCATTCTTCAGCCCAAACGGCATCACCTTGTAGCAGTAAATCCCTTTTTTTAAGAGAAGGTATTCCAACGATTTCTATATCAACATCATCACCCTTGGGAGCAGGGGTGCCAAGTTTCTTATCAGATTTGGACTCCTCTTGGCCCTCCATAGAATGCCCCTCCCCGCTCTTCTCCTCCTCTTTATTTTCAATCCCATGATATGTTTTATCGTCCAGGGATTCCCCCTCCAATCTCTTCTCCTCTTTGTCCTCATCCGTCTTATTCTCCTCCTCCATCTTATTCTCCTCAGTATTTCCTTTAACAGGCTCGAGAAGACAGTCTAGGGAAAGCCCCTCCTCTGTCTTCCCGTCTCCCTTGTCCTCCTCATTTATTGCATTGCTTTCCTTTCTGAGCATGAAACTGAGGAGGCTCTAAGCAATAGACAGCCTATGCCTGAGCTCATCGAGTTGATCCTTAACGTAGGACAATTCAAACTTCAACTTGGCACAACTTTTGCAATGCTCTGTTGGTTCAGGCGATGCTACTGTCTGTTGACTGAGAAGCCAGCGTTCATCTGACAGTGGTACAGTAGCTCCTTCCAACTGCAAAGCAAGACGATAAACAAATTAATATTAAGTGAAAATATTAACACATTAAGTGAAAAAATATGGTCAGAGCAATGAAGCAATGTATTAGCTTACCAAGTCGTGAGGCTGCATGTTGGCAACCCGAACCGACTGGATCTTCATTTGGTTATCATACCACTTCAACAGCTGGGGCAATTTATCGGGATATGCTGGTGCTCTCATTGATGTATGCTCGAGGAACCACGCCTGAACATGATAATTTTCAGATATAAAAAATAATATTAATAAAGAAATTATACTAAAGATAATAGTTCTGCATCTCAATAATCCTTACCACCAGCGCTGCCGAGCATCCGAACAGGGTAGGCTGCCTCCTAACCTTTTGTGCTCTCTTTGAATGGACCGGCTCCTCGGAACGCAAGCAAGCAGCTAGTTCTGGGAGAGCCAGAACAATCAGCTCCCTGAATGCCGAAGCCCAGTCGATCCTATCCAGCTAACTTAAGTCATCCAAGTGTTGGATGAGATACCGTGGACATCTCTGATTAGACTTTGGAGCCAAAAATAAGGCAAACATGTAGGCGATCCAAAGTCTGACGGTGTCCTCGACATCTTTCTATACCTTAGATGATCGGAGTCGAAAAATTAACTTCTCCAAACCTTCTTGACGAAGATCTAAACCCTGGCCAAATCATCTGAACAACCTTCCGTTGAACAACTTGCTAGAGGTGTCGATCTTCTTCCCATGAGCTGGAAGGCCAAGAATAAGTGCGACTTCGTTGGCACTGAATATAACCGGCTTGCCATAGAAAATGAACTCATCGCCTCCATTGTGACATCTTATGATGTTTGCTAGTAGTCGCCCGTCGACTGTGAAAGTCTGCATGTTGACGAAGGCACCAAATGAGATCTTTCGAATAAGTTTTGTATGCTGTCTAGTAAACCCCATCTTCCAAACCTTCTGAACGTATACGGCGGGCCTGCAACTATTCTTAAACAGCTGGGAAGCCTTCACTCGGGGGGACTGGAATAATTTTCATGTCATCTGAAACAGGGGGTAAAACATACTAGTCAGCTAGGTGCCATTATGTATGAATTAGGGTATCATGACATTTTAAGAGAGGATGTCATAATATCTTAACAAAGGGATAAACATATCTGAAGGAGATGCATCCTCATTCGAATGAAGAACGATGTCCTTGCTCTGTTTTGCCATTTTCTCCTTCTGGTTCTTCTTTGTTCGCGGTCTTCATCCGCAAACGAAAGCACTCATCTCCATGAATGAAGTAGATGGAAGAAAGAACTATGGAAAAAATTTAGAACACCGGTGGCTTCTCGAGCAACAAATGAAGGACCTCTAGGGTTCAAAATTTTTTTTATGCCGACCTCAGAGAAATATGAAAGGACACCAGGAGCGCCACGATCATATCGCCAATACGCAAACCCGTAGGAACCGGCCACATTATGCAACTTTTCTTGAAAAGATGGCATAGCTGAGTTACTAGGGTGTCGTCGAATTACAACTAGGGTGACGTCAAAATTCTCGACTAGTTCAAATTTATCGTAGTGGTATCATAAGTTTTTACCAAGGGTGTTGTGAGGTTTCAACTGGGGTGTCGTGAAGGATTTTCAGCTGAAATCCTCCTGGGGTGTCACGGAGATTCTCTCCGTGGTCAGTTATAAGCACGGGTATCGTAGCATTGGTGCTAGGGTGTCATGAGGTTTCAACTGGGGTGTCGCGGGGATTCTCTCCGTGGTCAGTTATAAGCACGGGTGTCGTAGCATTGGTGCTAGGGTGTCGTGAGGTTTCAACTGGGGTGTCGCGAAGGATTTTCGGCCGAAATCCTCCTTGGGTGTCGCGGGGATTCTCTCCATGGTGAGTTATAAGCACGGGTATCGTAGCATTGGTGCTAGGGTGTCGTGAGGTTTCAACTGATGTGTCGCGAAGGATTTTCGGCTGAATTCCTCCTGGGGTGTCGCGGGGATTCTCTCCGTGGTCAGTTATAAGCACGAGTGTCGTAGAATTGGTGCTAGGGTGTCGTGAGGTTTCAACTGGGGTGTCGCGAAGGATTTTCGGCCGAATTCCTCTTGGGATGTCGCGGGGATTCTCTCCGTGGTTAGTTATAAGCACGAGTGTCGTAGCATTGGTGTTAGGGTGTCATGAGGTTTCAACTGGGGTGTCGCAAAGGATTTTCGGCCGAATTCCTCCTGGGGTGTCGTGAGGTTTCCTCTTGGGACGTCGTAAAGCTTACTACAGTAACTGGGTATTTGGCTTCCCGACACTCTCTTCAGTAATGGTTTCTTCTGTTCCCCATCCCCCAAAACTTAGCGAGGGAGGTGCAACCTTTCGTTTCCTGTGAGCGCCCACTGATATGGTGGCACGTGGCGAGTTTCCACGATAGGGGCGCCGGAGCTGATAGCTCGGGCAATCGAAACACCCGCCAGGAGTAGCTTAAATATGGATGGGGGAATGCCATTGTTAATCACCTTTTCAGCTGATCTTCCAAAATTTTTGGATATTGAGATGGATTCTAGAGGTGAGGGGCGATCGACTGAACCGCCAAGCAAGGGCGTCAGTGGCCGTGGGGGGCCCCATGGGAGCCGCACCACGGTAACCGTCGATGGGGAGGTCTTTGCGTTATCGCTCGCAAACCGCAAGCGACTCCACAGGGCGATCGAGCAATACCTGGCCGTTTCAATGAGAGAGATCGATCTCCTACGTCGGGCCAACAGCCAGCTGGAGGGGCAAGTAGCATCCCTCTAGCGCCAGATCACCGAGTTAGCCTCGCAGCGTGGGGGGAGCTCGGCAGCGCTCGGAGAAGATGACAAGCCCCAGTGAGGGCTCTTTTACTTTTTTCTTTTCTTTTCTTTTTGTTTTTCTTTGTATGATGAATAAAAAGAAATTTTAGTAACTTTTGTGTTTGCTGCCAGACCGAAGGATAAGGGAGCTTGGATGTCGTAACTGTTTTTCGACCGATTTCATCCTGGGATGTGGTAAAGTTTTCTCCTAAGCGTGAATGGGTGTCTTAGGTTTGTAACTTGGGTTTTTTAATAATTCAACTGGGGTGTCGTCACTATTTTTCGGCCGAATTCATCGTGGGTGTTGCAGGCCTTCTCTCCGTGGTCAGTTATAAGCACGGGTGTCGTAGAATTGGTGCTAGGGTGTCGTAAGGTTTCAACTGGGGTGTCGCGAACGACGACATCCCCGACTCAGGCTGTTAACGACACCCCAGTTCTCATCTGACACACCCTATCTTTAAGGCGACGGCTCCCAGGACTGTTGGGGGGGACCGACGACATCCCCGACTCAGGCTGTTAACGACACTCCAGCTCGCATCTGACGACACCCTAGCTTTAAGGCGACGACACCCATGAGGTGACTGTTAAAGCGGGGTGTTGTCGCCTTAAAGTTATAAGCACGGGTGTCATAGCATTGTCGCTAGGGTGTCGTAAGGTCTCAACTGGGGTGTCGCGAATGATTTTTGGCCGAATTCCTCGTTGGGTGTCGTAAGGTTATAAGCATGGGTGTCGTAGCGTTGTCGCTAGGGTGTCATGATGTTTGAACTGCGATGTCGTGAAGGATTTTCGGCTGAGCATAACAAGGGTATCGTATTTGTTTAACAGAGGTATCTTATTTCTTTAACTTGGGTGTCGCAATACTCCCGATTTTCTCCTGCGATGTCGCGAGGCTTTTCTCCATCATTCGTTTGGAGCACGGGTGTCGCAGGCTTGTAACTACGGTGTCTTAACAGTAAATCTGGGGTGTCATAGCTTTTATGACGACACTACAACTCTCATGCGCGACGACACCCTACCTTTAAGGCGACGATACCCTTTCCGTGACTGTTAAAAGGCGGGGACCGACGACATCCCTGACTTAGGCTCTTACGACACCCCAGCTCTCATCTGACGACACCCTAGCTTTAAGGCGACGACACCCGTTCCGGGACTCTTAAGGTTTAAACTAGGGAGTCGCTCCCCCCTCTTCTCCTCTTCTTTATATCCATTCCCATGCTCTCTCCATGGTCAATTATAAGCACGGGTGTCATAGGCTTGTAACTACGGTGTCTTAACAGTAAATCTGGGGTGTCGTAGCTTTTATGACGACACTAGAGCTATATGGAAAGGAAATTACGGGGAATATAGGCCGAAACACTCTGACAACACCCCAGTTCATAAGGTATAACATCCTAGTTAAAAGAGAATGACATTCGTGCTACAAAATAGTAAACTCTAAACAGTTATGACACTCGGAATGTCATAACTATTTTGGTCTACGGAAGTTACCCGTGCATTAAACGGTTTGGTCACACCTTAACTTCTTCTAACAACAAAAAACTGTTGGTGTAATAAAGGAGCTTTACAAAGAAGTGGGAACAAGGACTTTTTACTTCCTGCTGCGGATGACATTTTCTCCAGAAGTTTTCTTCCGACCGGACTCCTCAGAGCGAGGGCTCAGGATCTTGCTCAAACCTTGGACTGATTTCTTAGTATCCGAAAGCCAGAGCGAGGGCTTAGGATCTCGCTCAAACCTTAGACTGATTCCTTAGAGCAAGGGGAAGAAAGAGTTTTTCTTGCACAGATGAAATCCAAAAAAAATGGCGGTAGAAGTAGGCTTGAGGGAAAGAGCATTTTTATCTACACAACAATTTTAAAATAAAGGAGAAGCATTTTTAATGGCCGTCATAATCAGAACGTAACATCGTAGTAAAGCCATACCGTTCCGCATTCTCAGCCATGTAAAATCTATATGTACTAATCAAGAAAGATGATACAGTCCATATAAAACTTGCTACACTAAAAGCGATGTTCAAAGACTTTTCCCTCTATTATAGGAAGAGTATCAGACCATGCCGCGCACCGGTACCCAACTCTAAATGAGAATCGACCGAACATTTGTGAAAGAATTCGTGGAATCGTGTGTTGTGGTAGCATTTACTGTCTCCCCGAAACGACAGGGCTTTCCCTCAGGCTCGCTGCGGTGCATCGTCCCAAACCCTCTTTCGCCAGGCAACGCTCGTTTCCACTTCCGGGAAGGGGGGATTTTAGCCACTCGACGGTCTTGCGCTTGTCTTCTTCTTATTCTTCTCCTCTCCATATATAGATTGAAGAGAGAGAAAAGGGCGATCGAGAAAGAGAGCAAAGAGAGATCGATCGGAGATCGTGGTAATGGCGACAAGATACTGGATCGCCTCTCTCCCCGTTCAGTCCTCCGCCTCCTCTATCTGGAACAACCTCCAAGAACTCATCTCCAAGCGCGCCTTCGACACCCCCCTCTACCGAGTAATCGATCCACCCCTCTCCCATTTCTCGATCGTTTTCTTTTTTTCCTTTTAGGTTTTTCATGGGTTCTGCCCGGATCTAGGTTTTGAATTCTGGATTTCGATCTTGATGCAGTTCAACACGCCCGATCTCCGAGTGGGAACCCTGGATTCGCTGCTCTCCCTCAGTGATGATCTCACAAAGGTACCTGTTGGATTTTCTGATGGTTTGTTTTGGATTTCCGATCGTTTTCTTTTTTCTGTATTGTTAATTCGCGAGAATTCGCAGTCGAATGCGTTCATAGAGGGAGTATCTCATAAGATCCGGCGCCAGATTGAGGAGCTGGAGCGGGCTTCTGGCGTTGAGGGTAGTGCGCTGACGGTGGATGGGGTTCCCGTGGATTCCTACCTCACGAGGTAACGGAATTGCGGGGAAGAATCCGAGTATTGATTTCTTCTAATGCGTTTTGATGAAAGTGCTGATTTTATGGCGGAATGAATGGTTTTGGGGATGGCAGGTTTGTTTGGGATGAAGCTAAGTACCCAACAATGTCACCGCTGAGGGAGATTGTCGACAACATTCATGTCCAAGTAGCAAAAATTGAAGATGACATGAAGGTCAATTACCCTTTATCCCTTTCTATTCCTCGGCTCTTATTCAAGTATTTTTGCTCAATAGGATTATTTTATCAGTATCACTATAGTTTTTCTAGAATTACCAAGTAATACTACTGAAAACAAGAATGTGACTGAAAACTTAGAGGACATGATAGAGAAGTATGGATGTTTGAATTTTGTATACTTTTTAAAATCTTGCATGGTTTACAGCATAGGTATTAACTATACGTGTATAGGATAGTGAACTATTCTTATAAGTTTTGCAAAACCCCAGACCTGGACCTGATGAGGGACTAAATATCAAACAGATCTGGATGTCTGAACCGGACCCTTTTGATTCGATATTGGTCCTGATTATTCAAGATGTTAAATGAGTCATTCTTGGGCCACAAAAGTTTGGACCAACCATAGTCTCAAACCAATTATTATGTTTCATCTAGTACATACATGTGTGTAAATTAAAGACCTTAATCTTGGTTGCTGGATAAATATCTAGGGCCTGAGGTTGTCAAAGGCAAAAGATGCCCATGAGGCAACAAGACTCCGATATTGCCTAGGGTGGTAGATGTCAAAAAGGTGCTTGTTTGAAGAAAAGTGAGGCTCTATTTTATGAGTAGTTCAATAAATAATTGCGTTAAAAATAAATTTTATTTGCATATGAAAACAATGCAAATATTATAAGATTAATTATTCAGGTTTCAGTGTCTTATATTATACCATTGAATATTAGATGTAATGTTTCACATCTTTTAAAATACCACATCAAAATATCACTTACTATAACATATTATAAAGAAAAGTCATTGAAAAAAAAAGGTTGCATTTGGTTTTTAAAAACATTTTTTATTTTCATTTTCTGAAAACAATTTTCTTTTCTTATTTTTTGATTACTAGAAAATGTGTTTGATAAGTGAGAACAAAAATCATTTTTGGTTTTTTATTTTCATTATAAACAACGTCTGTTAAAAGTAGAGATGAAATAAAAAAATTAAAAGAGATATTACCCACTCCCGTGCTTTCAAGTTGTATAGTTGTTGTTTTCTATGCACTTCTTTATTTTGATTGAAAACGGTGAAAATATTTTTAAATTTTTTTCGATTTTCTGCTTTTTTGGGTCATGTTTTAGAAAAAAATATTTTCATAATCATCAAATGCATTTTTACATGAGTTTTTTGTGAAAATGAAAAATGAAAAACAGGATTATTCTTAAAACCCAAATGCACCTTAAACCATTAGATATTCTAAAATAGCTTCAAAGTTCAAACATGACAATAAATATAGCTTTCTAAAATATGTGTCGTACTAGTAAGCATCACACAAAAGAGTAGAACATTGAACATTCTATGGTAGCCCTTTATCTTTGAGGGGTCAAATAGACCAAAATCAACATCAAATAAAGATAACAGAGCTCTAAAATAATGTGTGAATAGGATGGAAAGTGTAGTACTGGGCATTGGAGAGACATTTACTTGAAACACCTCTTGCTTTGTCTCAGGCACTCATCCAGGTGCCACCTTAGTAAGCTTGCCTTGCTTAGAGATTATTGAAGCACTTAATATAATGGTTACTGCTGTATTTGTGTTGTTTAGGGTTCATTATTATGGTGATATTTGGTTGGTTACCTGTGAAGTTTAAAGGTTTTCTTGTTTCATAGTCAGACATTCTCTGCTGTTGTAATAGCTTATGTGGGAAACCTTATTCTTCTGCTGCCTCCACTTTTTTTTCCCCTTTTTTTTCTTTTATATATCTTCTGAGAAGAAACAAGGTTAGTGAAAGACATTTAATTGAAATAACCATAAGAGCTCAATGGAGCAAAGGCTCTTCCAGTCATCATGATGTAATTTTCTATTAAGTATAAGCTTGAAGCCTGAACTTGCCATCTAAATTTGTGTATTGCAGGTTCGTGCAGCAGAGTATAACAATGTCCGTAGTCAGCTTAATGCAATAAACAGAAAGCAGAGTGGAAGGTATGACTGTTTGGATGCCACTTAGAATATTCCGTACCCAAAACTGTAACTTTTTAGGATGGGATTTCGGGATCTTTTGCAAATTAGATGTTATGCTTAAGATTAATTATACATTCTGCTCAAAAGACACCAATTTTGTGACACTGAATTAAAATTGCATGTCTTGCTAATTCAGCTTAGCCGTCCGTGACCTTTCCAATTTGGTAAAGCCAGAGGATATCATCACATCAGAACATTTAGTTACACTTCTTGCTGTTGTTCCCAAGTATTCTCAAAAGGACTGGCTCTCAAGCTATGAAACATTGACTACCTATGTGGTAAGTTATTTTGACTTATATGTTTTCATAATTAATGTAAATTATGGTTAGGATGATCAAAAGGATTCAATGATATAAATCTGTTCTAGCTCCTTTTCTTGTTTTTGTTTGTGTTTCTAGAAGTACTTTTGGTCGTGTATTTGCTCTTGGAGTGCCATTCTCTTCTGAATTTCGTGCACTGAAGGTCTAGCATATATTATACAAAAATTTTAGAAGCATGCCTTTTTTTTTAATGAGAGATGACGATGCATATGAAAACAATCTTTGTCCCACGAGTTTAGAGTCACAGGTTGATGGTCCTTGTTCATCAATCATTTCCATGAAGGGTTACTTTCAGTTGCATAGGGATCAAAATGCTAGTGAATAACAATGGCCTACAGAGACAAGATGAGTTTCAAGAGATTATAATGTTAGTACATATTTGGTAATTTTATGTAGGATGGGCTAGGTTGAAATGAATCAAAGAAGTGTAAAATTTCTATCAGTTGATTATATCAAGGATATTAGGGTAGACGGCATATACTATATACGGCCAGAAGTGGGCTTGGGCTGGCTTGATTTTAGGCCAGGCCCAAGTAAGACTGGACCATAGACCAAGCTCGAACTAATTCGGATTGGGTTTGGGCTTCAAATTAGAGCCTAAAAAAATAAGAGTTAGGCTTGAGCCATTACTTGGCTCGGTGCAGACCTAGCCCGAAGCTTGAACCCGAAGGAGGCCAAAGCATCGATTCTTAGGCTTGAATCCAATTCCAAAACCTTAAAATGTGGTTGGCCTTTTAAATTTGACACTAAATTTTTAGTCAATTGTATAAGAATAACTCTCCATATTATGGCAATTTTTCTTGTATGGTTATACTTAATTATTTTAAATGTTACTTGCTTTTGTGCAAACACTTAAAAATTGAAAAATGAGTCTGTCAGTCCAATATTTGGCCCAAATGGATCATTGTGGGTTGGTCTGATTCAATTTTGGGCATGGATTTTGGCTTGGTTTTTGCAAAATATTTTAGGCCTGACCCTGGCTCGAAGCCTCAAAAAATTTCAGGCTGAACTCAAGCTAATAGGGCTGAAAACGGGTCAGATAAAGTCTGACCGAATCTGTATTTGAATTTTATCAGATTCAGATATTCATTTTACAGTTCAATCGGATCTTGATATGAATTCGGATATTTAATCTAAAAATTTATCAGATACGAATGCAAAAACGGATTTACCTATTTTTTAAGATACGGATACGGATATCCGTTTTGTATTCAATTTTTTAAATTTATATTATTAATCAATGGCTGTGGACGGTGGACGGGCGGAGGCTTGGAGCGCTTTATTTACATTTTACGGCCGTTTTTTACTTTTTCACTCATGACAGGTGCCATAAATGGCCGAGCGTGCATGGGAAAAATTAGCTTCTATCAAGGCAAAGTTACTTTGAAAAAAAAAAAAATAAACAGAGCGAGAGAGAAAGGGCAAACAAAGTTACAATGCCGGGCAGACCATCCTTGTCATTGTCGACCAATGCATTGCATCCACCGTAGGATTCGGTGAGAAGAATGAAATATAATTTGACAAAGGGAGAGGGAAGAAGAGGAAAAAGTCTAAATCAGTCTTGTCTTGAGCTTGAACTCAGATTAATCTACTCCCCATCATCATATTTAAATGGGAGACGTAACAACTTCAGGCTAAATTCCCTTGTACCATGCTTAGCGTAGCTTGTTCGATTCCATCATCAACATATCC
Source organism: Calamus simplicifolius (assembly GCA_900491605.1). Lineage (NCBI taxonomy): Eukaryota > Viridiplantae > Streptophyta > Magnoliopsida > Arecales > Arecaceae > Calamus > Calamus simplicifolius. Next base: position 194,902 of record UESW01004282.1, read on the forward strand.
AAACTGAAAGGCTTGAGAAAAATAAATTTATATATCACTCTCATGTTTAATCGACGTATAAATCAGTGCTGGTACACCACCCTTGTTCCATCCCATTCCATTTTTCATAAAAAAAATATTACCTAGACCCGCTCAATTGCCTTACAAGGCAGACGATGGTTTGAGAGAAAACAGAGGAAGTCAGGAAGATGAAGAATCGAAGAAGAAAGAAGAAATGGCATGCCGCGTGGGATTGGAAAGAGGACGGAGATGGACTGACGGAGACTCTTCCGCTTCTGGCTTTCGCACGCGATGTCTTTTCGTCTTTTTTTTTTTACTTGAAAAAAAATGGCGTGCCACGTGGGATTGGGAAGAGGACGGAGACGGAGACTTTTTGCTTCTGGCTTCTCCATGCGATGCCTCTTCGTTTCTTTTTTTTTTACTCGAAAAACCCTCCTACCATATCGTTATGTTAGGTCCTGGTGAGTCATAATGAATTCGTGGGTTGTTGGGTGGGCTACATCTAACAACATTTAATTGGACCCAATTTAAGTTCTGAGTTGAGTTTAGGATTTAATTTTTTTCAATTTATAAATTTTTATAATATTTTTTTTTCATTCTAATTATCATTATAAATTTATTATATGGGTTCTAATTTAAATTAATTCTTCATTTTTTATCTTAACAACTAAGTCTTCTCTCATCTTTTTACCTCTAATTATATCTTTTTTTATTATTTATTTTGATTGATTCTTATTTATAATGTGTTCAATTAAATTGTTAAATATTTTAAATATCATAATTATAAACTTAAGGATAACCATTTACTTGATAGAATTAAGAGTTTTTGAATAGAAACTTATATTTAAGTTGATTTCGTTTATTTATCAATTATTAGATTTTAATAATAAAATAATAATTTGATGCTTGACTTAAATGCAATATTTTATATTAAACTCGAATATATCTAAATGATTTGTTCGGCCTAAAATTTTTTCTATAAATCTAGTTTGATCCAACAAACAAATAGATTGGATTCGAATCTATAATCAAAACTCAAATATAAAATTAGGTCAGACTAAGATCAAGCATGATCCAACCCTTTCATCTATAAACATTAAGGTAGTGTTTGACATAGGGGATAAGAGGAGATATCCAAGGGATATCCTCTCTTATTCCCAAAAGCCATAACTATAAGGGATAGCAGAGAATAAAGTTAACCAAAGGGATAATCCATGATTAACCATGGTTAACCATGGGATATCCCCTTAATTTATTCCCTAGAAAATGCAGGAATAACTGGTTATCCCTTCAAATAAGAGTAAAAAAAGATTATCCTATGGATTTACCTTTTTGCATTTGATATGATCAATGGGATAGCCAATGGATATCCTAGGGATAGCCAGAGGATAAACTCTATCCCGTACACTTATCCATGGATAATATTTTTTCTATCAAACACCACCTAATTGAATAGAAAAAACCACTTGAATGTCTTATACTTGTGATGGTATGCACAAACCCTAATGTAGCATAAAGTTTAATAATGATAATTATGATGGTCCTAAACATGATGTATTAAGTTGGCACCTAATTGTGATATGAAAGTAAGCAATGTATGAAAACATAGTCCCTAATGTAGCATAAAGTTTTATAAAGATAACTACAATAGTACCACAAATGATACATTACATTAGTACCCGATTGTGATATGAAAGTAAGAATTTTCAAACTCTTATGAATAAATGCGAGTAAAAAAATTAGTTCAAAAAATAATAAAAAAACATATTTAGTGACTTAAAATATAAGTTTATTAATTAAAAATTAATAAAATTAATAAATGTGATGACTAGAAGAAGAATCAACATAGTTTGCCTATGAAAAATTAGGTAGGTAGAAAAAAGTAAAAGAGGTTGATGGTTATAAATTTTGGTATAAGCAAAAATAAGAATAAAAATAAATTAGAAATTATTATATATAAGAGTTTAAAAGATGAAATTATGAATATTAAGAGAATAATAGAAAAAATAATTTTGCTTAAATTAGTGTTAGAAGAGGAGTTCATTAATATTATTAATGCTTATACTCTTCATATAAATTTAAATTATGCTAAAAAGCAGAGCTTTAATTGAAGAGGACATGAATGAAGTTATTTAAATAATTTTTAGTGAAAAAAATATTATAAAAGAGATTTGAATAGACATATAAAAAATATAATGTAGATTTTGAAAGAGTATATAATAAAGTTATTCAAATTATAGTTAGTAAGAAAAATATTTATAAAAAAAATTGAATGAATACATGTGAAAATACAATATAAATTTTGAAAAAGCATGTAAATGTTATAGTTTCAAACATAGAAATGGAGAAATAAAAGATAATTTAGAATTTGAAATAACATATAATTTAGTATAACATTTTTTGTATCAAACACTACCTTAATATCCTATTCGTATCTGTATCCGTATATAACAAATATGGATATGCTTGATATCCGGTTCATATTCGTATCTGTATGTAACAAATATGGATATGCTTGATATCCGATTCGTATCCGTATTCGTATCCGTTAAAAATATGGATACAAATATGGATATATTACTATTCGATCCGTTTTCAGTCCTACAAGCTAAGGCATAGCCTGACCCGACCTTGCCCACTTCCATCTCTGGTGGCATAGGAATATGAAGAAAATATTATGAGCAAAGGTTTTTAAGGTGTGAAATTTGAATTCTAGTGCAATTCTTGAGTTGTGTGAAAGGGTCAAAAAGAAGAGAACGCATAAGGTTTTCCAGATGGCAAAGCATTCACTTCCATCCACACTTTTGATTTAGTGTTATTTCAGTCCTGTTAGCAAATTATATATGCCTCTAGCATACATCCACCTTTTCTTACAGAGTCATTGAATGAGAAATTCTGGTTATTATTAGTTCCAGGGGCAACTTTCGCTAGATGAGAACTTGCTACACTCTTGACAATTCTTCTGTTTGAAGGTTCTAATTCTTTGAGTCTTGTTTCTTTCAAATTGCAAATTTTGCTTATGGAAAATGCGGGATGGGGTCATTTCTATGCAGAGCAAGATTCAACTGTTGGTTTTTGAAAAGCTTGGCGTGGATGGCTAAAAGATGAATACCTTTGAGAACTGCAATTAGGGATGAATGATTTATCATTTTGTTTCATTTTATCCTGCAAGACAGCATTGGTGAAAAGTTATCAAGTGTGCTAGATTTAGTAAATTATTATTTCTTTATTTCTGGATACAATCGCTTGATATGCTTTGGTGGCTTATTTTTGAGAATCTCCTTATTGTGCTAACCAATATAATTTTTTGGCAGTTTGGTTCTTGATGTTTCATAGCTTGTGCAGAAGGCATCATGGATCATTTGGAAGGACTTCCTGTTGAAAGTTACACTTGATTCCATTGACTGTTAGATGAGGAAAAGTAGCTTGAGACTATTGATACTTTTCCTCTTCAACTAGCCAAATCATCTATTGATTACTACAGAGTTATCATCATTAGTAAGACACATTGTATTGATTCTCAATTAGACTGGTCAAAAATAGGTAGCAACCATGCTAAAGGTACTGAAGGACGAGCCTTAACATTCCATAGGGATCTTGCTAGCTAAGTAGCTCAGCTAGCTTAGAATTATTGTTTCCTTTTAACTCTTCTGTCTTGGTATTCATTTTATGACACTTGGATGTATTTGTTTAAGATTATACCATTATATCTTTTTGCTGTTAAGGGATAAAAATGCTGGTGGAGGCTTTGTTTTTTGTTAGCTCCTCAGGCATTTTGCCATACAATTGGTTCAAGATCTTCAGATAAATTTCTGATGTATGTTCTCTACAGTTCAGTAAGTTGTTTCTTTCAAGGTGCACTAGTTGTGGTATGTCATAGGTCATGGATGATATCTTTTCACATTATTGGTCATTAATGAACTCATACAGTCATAGGCCATGAGAAATTATCTGTACTAAGTCTTAATGAAGGCAATTTGGTCCTCTAAAATGATGGGATCCTACTTTTTTCCAGCTTGAACTTGCCTCAAAATTTTATAAATTTGCTATTGTTTAGTTTCATTTATTATTGAGAAAAGTAAAAAGGCATCACTTGGAGTTACTTATAAGTGTTGGCAGCTGAAAAAGCACTAAACTCTAAGATCAGATTGAGTGAGGAATGCATACTTTGGAACTGATAACAGAAGGAAGAAGGTCATGGAAAAAGCAGATACATGGTCACACTAATTGCACACCATAAAATAAGCAGAAGCCTTTATCTTGCAACAAGAGCTCTTGCTTGTTCACCTTGACAAAACCTGAAAGCCATTAGCTAAACTTGTTTTATATCCAGAAATGGACATGCACATTCAAGTTGAAATCAGAAGCAGAACCTCTTTTACATCATTGCAAAGATAATTTCGTTATTTAGGGTTGATCTACCTTCTCACTCTATATGAAGTGGAACATTTACTCAATAATTTGTTAGGCAATGAATACTGTATTTGCTTCTTTAAGTTTGGTAGTGCTAACCATTGTTATGAATTAATTTAGGTTCCAAGGTCAACAAAGAAGTTGCATGAAGACAATGAGTATGCTCTTTACACTGTGACACTCTTCCATAAGGTGGCTGATAACTTTAAACAAGCGCACGTGAAAGAGGTTTCCAGGTAAGTTTCTTTTCAAAGAACCTTTTATGAAACTCATGTTGTGGTTTACAGATAGTGTTATTGTTTTTTGTTCTGCATTGCATATTCTATTGAGTTGCTAGAAGATGGATGGTTCCTTTTTTTTGGTACCGAACATGGATAGGTCTTTTATATTTTCTCATGAAGTTTCCTGTTGGTGTTTTTTCTTTCTTTAATCTTTCCCTGCCAATTGATAATCATAGTGTAATGGTTTTGGTGATTCAGATTCGGGAATTCGAATACAGTCCAGAAGCACAAGACAGTCGGAAACTAGAGCTGGAAAAATTATTGCAGGATCAGGAAAGCATGAGGAGCTCTCTTTTACAATGGTGTTATGCTAGTTATGGAGAGGTACATCTGCTATTTTAATATGCTCTATCTACTGTTACAATGGGAATTCTTATGGGGTGTATGCTTTAACATGCAGTTCTCTCCATCAAGAGAATTAAAACACGCAGTTAACATGTCTATGTATCACAAAAGAGGAAGGTTAAATATATACCATTCTAATGCCTATGTATCATAAATTGAAGTACCATTGTATTGCATGGAATATACATTCCATGCTTTTGTCTTATACTTTTGAAGAAGCGTAATCCTATTGTGTCCATATCCATGTTGGGACCTGGCTATGAAAGCCTATCCTTGCTTCGTAGGGCAAAGTTTTACTTTATTATGTTATTCATAAATTGTAAACATAAAAGCCCCTACTTCACCATTTATTGGATCAAATGGTTTGTTTTATTAACCATCTTTCATTAAACAATGCCTTTTAAAGGTCCATATCAGAGTTAGTCACCTGCTGTTGGATTCAAAGAGGGGTATGAGTTTTTTTTTCAAAATCTTCTCTCATGAAGCTGCTCCATAGCAACAGGCAACATTTGAAAGTTTTTAAAATGAACAAGATACACCATAAAAGTAGAGAAGTTCCAAATTTCAAGTCATGAAAGTTACCAGTATTGTGCATTGTTAGCACAGATTGAAATGTAATAGCCATGTTCTGAATATCAAGCAATAACAGTATGCTTGGGTTTCTCTCAAAAAAGAGTATGCTGGGATCTGAATCGATGATGTACTGGATTTCTAAAACCTATGGTGGGAAGACACTAGTTGAAAAATTGAGTGATAGAATACTACAGACTGGTTGACCTATCAAGGAAACTCTGAGGCATTAAAATCTCAAGGGAACTGATTTCAATGGTTGACTGGCTGGGTACAAAAATTAATCTGAAGGTCAATTACAAGCTGAAAATATGTTTGTGATATAGAGATGGCTTTTTAGTTCCTAGGGAGCAACTAAGGGTCTGTTTGTTATCACTTTTGCTTTCTGTTTTTTATTTTTAAAAGTAGAAGTACAAAATTCGTTGTAAAAAATATGTTTGGTTACATTATTTTTATCTTTTATTTTTTAAAGTAACTTTCATTACTTATAAAAAAGGTGGAAGTGAAAAATTTTAACTTCCACTTTTTTTAAAAAAAATTTGAAACCAAAATAATTTTTTTGAAACTTTTTAAAGTGTTTCCTGTTATAAAAATAATTGTACCTACCAAACATGTTTTTGTTGTTGAACTTGTAGAAAATAAAAAGCAATAGTGACCACCAAACACGTTTCTGTTATCAAAAATTTTAAAAAATTGAAAATAGAATTCCTATTTCTATTTTTAAGAAAACATAATAGCGCTGCCTAAGGCAGCCTAAATTAGTTGTTCCTATTGGCAAATGATAGTTCAAACCCCCATAAGTCGCACTAGATGGTTGTGTGTGCATGGGGGTATTTCTATCATTGGCAGATGCAATCAATGTACTAGGAACTGATATAATCTATGCAGAAAATTGCACTGATCATGTATACCAAATGATAAAAATATCCCTATATATGTACAACTATCTAGTGCAACGTATGGGGGGTGAAAAGTATCATTCGCTAGTGGAAAGAAATAAGCTAAGCATTCATGTGAGAGGAATCTTGGATATCCTGATCTCATCTATTGTTTTTTCACCTTTTTTGTGTTCTACCGTTTGTGTAATTCTATCAGTACAGCCCTTGATTTTTACTGGTGCACTTCTCTTGTTTCTTCTTTTCCTTAAAGCAACAACTGAAATAGGTGGTTTTTATTAAAGATGAGAGCTGTTACAGAGATATGGAAGTGGAGACGGGATACCTCTGGATTTGAGGAGTGGAGAGCTGGTGTTAATTTCCTGACTAAAGAGTTTGCTTTATAACAGTAGAAAATAGATAAACCCTAAACCCTAAACCACATGGGTTGGGCCTTGTAATTCAGGATTTACTCTTGTTTTTCGGAAATGTAGCGGCAATGCAGAAAATACAGGACACATGGAAAGGGGAGGGCCGGGGTGTGGAATTATGGAATTGGCCGTCTGCCTCTGAGTATTTCAGTTTCTGTGAATACTATAGAGTTTTCTTATTTCCTCCTCTTTTTTTTTTTTTTTTTTCTTGTGCTTTTTTGTTGACTAAGATATTTTTTGGTTTTTTACCTACTTGAAAATTATGCCTTTCAGGTTTTCAGTGCCTGGATGCACTTCTGTGCTGTACGTGTCTTTGCAGAGAGCATTCTCAGATATGGTTTGCCACCGTCATTCTTGGTATTAGCACTTCTGCCTTCTCTGGTCTTTCTCATTAAAAGATTTAAGTTCAGCACCAGCACCATGTGATCATCTATTGAAATATTCTTTTCAGGCTGCAGTATTAGCACCTCCAGCGAAAAGCGAAAAGAAAGTTCGATCTATTTTAGAAGAGCTTTGTGGCAATGTCAACAGGTAATTAATATTGGTGGAAGAACAGCTAGGTAACTTTTACTACAATAGATTTACCTCTAACTTGCTGTCCTTGCTCTCCAGGGTACCCCAAACTTACTGTCCATGTCATGTGAACTTGGTTTTCATTATTAGATTTAATTCAATGCTGACTGACAGTTTTCGTTTTTAGATTTAATTCGATGCTGACTGACAGTATATTTATGTTTCAGTGCTTACTGGAAATCTGAAGATGAAGTGGCCTTGGCTGGTCTGGGTGGTGAAGCTGAGACTTATCCCTATGTCTCCTTCACTATTAATATTGTTTAATACAAATTAAATCAGGTTGTACCTGTTCAACTGGTTTGAGACTTCTGAAGTAATCGTTTTCAGTAACAATAGCAATGCATAATTTGTTCATGGTTGCACTGTATATTTATCACCACATGTCCGATTCTTTTTCATGTATTATGTGATATTATGCAGAATTTTGTTCTAGGTTCAAGTAATAATCGATATTGTAATCTTTTTGAACCTGATCATACCACTCAATCCCTTAATGGAACACTTTGATCTGTTCTGCCAGGTAACTGACGTGTTCTTATGATTATTGTGGACTAAATGTTGTAAACGTCAGGTGGGATTGCAATACTATCAAGTCTGTTATGCCGTTTTGTGTCAGTGGATTTTACCAGGCATGCTGTTCTTCCATTCTTGTCAACTGTGAAACGAAGCTTTATAAATTATTCAAAGGGGATTTTTTTACTGCTGTATTTGCTTTGATTTTTTTTGAGTGTCTTTACTAGTGTAGTGAATACTCTATTCAACTCAACTCATCTAAGGCTTTTTCTAACTACATGGGGTCGGTTACATGTTACATGAATCTGCTTCCTTTGCTCTGTTCTATTTAGGGTCAAGTCGATATTTAAATTATAAATAGTTATTTTCAATGTAGTGTAGCGAATACTACATTGAAAAATTTGAAATGTTCTATGTAAAAGTCTTGCATCGTAAGAAATAATTTGGCCTCAAAACTCTGAACTGTTTTCAGTGGAGTTGATTAAGAGGCCAGTGAACCATTTTTTTGGTTCCTTAAAAAAAAGAAAAAAAAAAAAAGGAATACGAGGGGATATAAAGCCTTGTGTTGATGCAAATCTGTTGGAACATTGTTACTTGAGATTAGTTTCAATCGGTCCGTCAAGTAAAGTCTGTCCTTGTTACTTGAGATGTTGGAATGCTATTCAGCCAGGTTTGCAATCTGTTCCGCTCCTTTATCTCAGAATATAGTACTTGCATCGTAATTGAGGTAGCCTGGAAGCAGTAGCCACCAGGGTACAAGAAATGGTCGCAACGGCACTTGGATGATGAATGGCCGGCTTTCATCCTCGTCACCAACAACATGGTGCAGAATGCTTTTGTCAAGGCACAGCTCAAGGCATAACTTAATGTATTCCCTTGGTCAACTAAGGGTCTCTTTGGTTATTTTTTTTATTTGAAGAGTGAAAATATGAAATTTGACATAAAAAATAGAAGTTGAGGTTATACTGTCTATAACTTTTTATTTTTAAAAGTAGTTTTCATTATTTATAAAAAATGGATTTTTTTTTTCCACTTCTATTTTTTTGAAGTAACTTTTTTTTGGGAAAACGTGACAATTTTTGAAAAACAATAATATTATTAACATATAACAATAATAAAATAATAAATAGGGCTATATTATAATTATATAATATAAATCATTAATATTATATTATTATAATATTATATCATAATATTTATAGTTAATTATAATAGAAATAATTAATTATAGAAATAATTAGTATTATATATTATATAATATATTAATTATTATAGAAATAATTAATTTTATATTATATATTCATTATATATAATAAATATTAATATATTATTTATTATAATTTATATATTATATATTATTATATTGTCATAATAGTAGGTATTAAATATTTTTTGTAATCCTTTAAGCTCATTTATTGGTTCAATTAACTTATTAATAAGTTGAACTCACGTGGCTTTAAAAATTTGATACAAGTTTATTGATCATAGATGAACTTGATTTATAACTCTTCAAATCATTCTTTTTTTTCATTTCATATGAGATTTATTCATGTATGGGGCACTATAATCTTTCCCTTTAATCAAGCGACTCCTCATTGTGTATTACAGGTTAGCTAAAATTTAACTAAAGTGAGGTTATTAGTGCTGTAAGGGTGGCTTTACCCGTTGGTTATTTTCTTCTACCTACTAATTTTGCATATTTGAATTATAATGTTAGTAGATCAAAACCACGTAACCTTAAAAACTCGAGTATGAATTACTCAATAGTAAGTGAACTTGAGTTGTAAACCTTTCAAACTTTTTCTTTCCATCATATGAGACTATATTGTTATTAGAATTATAAAAAGTAAAAAGCAATAATAATTATCAAACATGTTTCTATTATTAAAAATATAAAAATAAAATAAAATAGAATTTCTTTGCCTAATTTTTCTTTTAAAAAAAGGAGTGATAGCAATATCAAATTAGCCTAAGTTTACAAAGATCTAGGTACCCATTTCTCATCCTTGGGGCTTGGAACCATATCTTTGACCGGCATGTAGAATAGCATGTTTTCTCAATGTAAATCAAATGCACTTGCCCAAAATCAAAATAGTACCAATATAAAATAAGTAATGATAATAAAAAATAAAAATAATATATTCTGTTGCTGCCAAATCACTTGCGATGAGCGTCGGGTAAGCTGAGATCTCTGCAGGCCTTCGAGAATGCAGAGAGGTCACCGTCTTCCTTCTAGAGTCTGCAAAAAGTCCCGGACCGGTGGTTCCGGTAGGGACCCTTCGATGCCTAAGTCAGTGGTTTGTAGAACAGGAATATTGTATATGAGTAGAACTTGAGAGAGAGAGAGATCCCCTTGCATTGAGCTCGGGTCCTCCTCTTATACTGTCTGGGGGGTCCCGTTTACCTCGTTCCGTTGGAACCGTCGAATCTTCCTTGTTGGGATAAGTTTCCCTGAACGGCAAGTGGTTAAGCCGTTGCTAGATGAGCGCCGCTTGTAGCGGTAATGCTGAACGGGCTAGCACTTGCCCGTGATTTTAGTGAGTGAGGTGCAATAGACCTTGAATCACGGGATTTGTTGCATGAGACGGGTCATTGTGCATGCGAAAAAGGTGTCAAGTTAGGACTGAAGCCGTTGTTGGAGGCCGGCACTGGAGGCCGACGCTGGAGGCCGGAGCCAAAGGCCAGCGCTGGAGGCTGACGCTGGAGGCCGACGCTGGAGGCCGACGCTGGAGGCCGGAGCCAAAGGCCAGCGCTGGAGGCCGACGCTAGAGGCCGATGCTGGGGGTCGACGCTGGAGGCCGGCGCTAGAGTTCGACGCTGGAGGCCGGCACTGGAGTTCTATTTCTGGGTTTTGTCACATCATTATTTTTGAAAATCGTGCAAAAGATAATACCACCCGGAGAAAATGGCCAGTCGTATCAGATGCCCCCCGCCCATGAGATGGGTGAGCGCACAATCACCCGCGAAAGAGGTGTTAATATCCTATGGGCGGCCGATTTTGCGCCATCATTTCGCCTGTCCGGGCTGTTGGGATTGGAGAGGATTTCCCTCGAGCAGTGAGTCACAAAAGGCGAACGTCATCATTGTGGTAAGGCCAATGCCATCTCTTTATTGGTGGAGCTTTTCGTGTTTTTCGCGCTGGTAGGCCGCCGAAGCGCCTTCCATTTGAAGATGGACATATCCAGAACGGACGGTCGTGGGATGATTTGAAATGGGGTTATAAGTGGAACAATCGTCCTTATCCTCCCATCCTCCCTTCTCTTACGCTACTGCTTCCTCTCGAGTCTGCAAGCGTCCGTTCGTCTCCTGTGTTTGTTCTCTCCTCGTGCTCCTTCGATCCTAGCTCAAGTTTTTCAGGTTAGTCTCCATGGCTTCCTCGCCTTTTTGTTCCATTTCCAATTCCTGGGGGTGTTCCCCACCCCTTCTCAAACTTCCGCTTCCTTACCAAGCCAGTGGTCTACCCCCTCCTCTAATCACTCCTTACTGGAACGGCGGCCGGTCATCGCCCCGTAGCCGGAAGCCATCTGACCGGCGGGCGGATTTCCGCCTGGAGCCGTCCGACGGCTGCTGGTCCTTCTAGCATCGTCAAGGAGTCCCCCGAAGGGACTGCTTCCACTATTTCTGCTCAAGACATAGTAAATCTGAAAGCCAAATATAGCTTTCCGCTAAACCTTCGTTTGTTCTACCCTGCTCCTGATGACAGGGTAACCTCTTCCCGTGTACGAAGCCTTCTTTAAGGCCGACTTCGACTACCTATCCATCCTTTCATTCTCAATCTTCTGGATCGATATTCTCTAACACCTTCCCAGCTAGTTCCTAACTCGATCCGAACCATCGTTGGCTTTCTGGTTCTCTATCACCTGCAAGGCATAGAGGGCAGCATCTCCTTATTCCGTAGCTTTTATACCCTCCGCAAGCAATCAGGTTGGTGGTCCTTCACCCCTAGGTCCAATAGGATCCTTAAGTTGTACCTTCCCACCTCCGTCAAAGGGAGAAAGGATAAGTTCTTTTTTGCTGATATCGACGGGGTGCGCGGAAGCTGGGGGACACCCAACATTGATGCCAATAGGGATTCATCCATCCTTCCAAGATATCGAATGGCATTCGGACAGCTTCTGACTGCCGATGTCCCTCGGTGCAATAAGCTTCTAGCCGATGAAAACCTTTGTCTCGCCGGCTTAATTCCTTCGAGTGGTGAGCATTTGATTACTCACCTTTTTTTTTCCCCCCCTTTCTCTTTTTTTTTGTTTAATTCATCTTCCGCCTTTATAGGGATGGCGCCATCACTTCGCAAGCTCAGGCAAGCGGCCACTAGGAAGAGGAAGGCCACAGGGAATGAGTCCCTTGCCGAGAGAAGGGCCATTGCCAAAATCCCAAAGAGGACCGACGCGGGAAGGGCCGACGCTGGAGGGGTTAGAGTTGTGAAGCCCATGCGCGCCAAGATTTTGAAGAAGGCCGAGCCTAGAAGGGCCGACGCTGGGGAGGCCGATGCTAAAAGGGCTGGAATTGTAGAATCCCCGCACGTATGCGAGGCGGCCAGAGCCCAAGGCGACGAGCCTGCCAAGATAGATACGGTAAGGGCTGAGGCTGGCGAAGAAGTCGGGCAGAGCCAAATAGAAGGGAGATCTTCAGTTTCAGCTCCTCCTGTCATCCTGCTCGATCCTTCTCTTGAGCAGGTCGCAAGAGCGCCGTCACCCCTGCCCGAAGCCATGGAGACGGAGCAAGTTCCTGCAGCAATAGGGCCAACTCCCGCAGCTATCCTGCCCCCCGTAGGGGCAACAACCGAAGCGCCTCCACCAGTCCAGGGGCCGGAGGCAGCAGAGTCAGGGGCGGAATCTACCTCCGCGGACCCCGTGTCAAGGGAAAGGAGGGGCGTCGACCCTTCCTTCTAATCACTGTTGACGAACCACAGCCGCTGGGCCGAGCGGGCCTTAGATGAAGCATCTGTGGTGGAGGTGCAAGAGTTTCTCCGACATCAAGGGAGAGCCGCCTTCTTCCGCGAGGCGTCTGTGGCACATCTCTGGGTGAACCTCTGCTTCATTATCGTTTTTCCTCTTTGTTTCGTTTGTTTTATTTTGCTTTTTAATATTGACCTTCCCTTTAGGCACTGAACTCTCTGATCGCCATAAGGGAACTTTGGACCCTGAGTGATGCTGCTCTCGACCAGTCGCGGGAGGAGATGTTATCACTCCAAGCCAGGGCAGAAATGGCAGAAATGGCTTTGGAGGATACCCGGGCCACCCTAAAGGGTGAAGTCGAAACCATCCGGCTGAGAGCTGAGAAGGCCGAGTACGCGCTGGAAGTTGCCCAGCGTCGTGCAGCCAATGAGCTGGATAACACTCAGGCGGCCGAGGAAAAGCAAAGGATGGCCGAGGAGAGGCTGAAGGTGGTGGAATCAGAAATGTGCGTCTTGAAGACTCGATTGGATTCCGCCTCCATTGAAATAGACGCAGCCAAAGAGGCGCCCGCCAGTCCAATGCCAAGATGTCGACTTGGAGGCGGTGGTGACTGAGGCCAAGAGGGAGGCCGTCGAGTCCGGGCAGAGAGCCCTTGAGGCGGAGAAAAGAGCTGCAGAGGCCGTAGAGGATTTCAGAAAGTCTAAAGCCTTTGATAAGGAGCTAGCCGAATCGGCGGCGTTTGCTTATAATGCCGGCTTCCAAGACTGCAAGGAAAAAATCCAAGAACTCTACGACCTGGAGGACATTGAAGGGCTGAAGCCAGATGATGTCCCTGAAGATGATGACCCGGCCCCAAATAACCCTTAGTAGTTTTTTTTTTTGGTGCTCTAAGCCCGACTCAGGTCGGCAATTTTGTAACCCTTTAGCCATCAATGAATGTTTTAACCCTCATTGCGTGCCTTTGGTTATAACCAGCTCTAGTTGTGTAAGCTGTCGTGAATCACCAACTAATGGTGCCTCGTCAGATAGGATACGCAAATGTGATTGTTCGCCAAAACATTGTCACGAATTACCGACGCAAGAAGCCAGTCTTTAGTGCCGACGCGGGGAGTTGGTCTTTGTTGCCGATGCGGAGCCGGTCTTTGGTACCGATGCGGAGCCAGTCTTTCATGCCGACGCGGAGCCGGTCTTTGTTGCCGACGTGGAGCCGATCTTTGGTGCTGATGCGGGGCCGGTCTTTAGTGCCGACGCGGGGCCGGTCTTTAGTGCCGACGCGGAGCCGGTCTTTAGTGTGCCGATGCGGAGCCGGTCTTTGGTGCCGACGCGGAGCTGGTCTTTGGTGCCGATGCGGAGCCGGTCTTTGGTGCCGACGCGGAGCCGGTCTTTAGTGCCGACGCGAGCCGGTCTTTAGTGTACCGACGTGGGGCCGGTCTTTAGTGCCGATGCGGAGCCGGTCTTTAGTGTCTCGACGCAGAGCCGGTCTTTAGTGTGCCGACGCGGAGCCGGTCTTTAGTGCCAACGCGGAGCCGGTCTTTGGTGCCGACGCGGAGCCGGTCTTTAGTGTGCCGACGCGGAGCTGGTCTTTGGTGCCGACGCGGAGCCGGTCTTTCATGCGCGATGCGGAGCCGGTCTTTGGTGTGCCGACGCGGAGCCGGTCTTTCATGCCGCACGGAGCCGGTCTTTTATGCCGAACATACTCATCCAAAAATAATACGAACATTTCGAACATAAATATATCAAATAGATTCAAATTAATGAAAATAGCACCTTACTGGTAATACCGGCGCAAATTGTCGGCGTTCCAGGTGCGAGAAAGTGGTTCCCGTCTAGCTCTTCAACTTTGTACGCCCCGTGGTGAAGTACCTCCTTGACACGGTATGGTCCTTCCCATTTTGGTGCCAGCTTGCCCCCTTCTGTTGGCTTTGATACTTCAGCTCTTCACAGAACGAGATCTCTGGCGGAACGTCTTGGGTCGCACCGAGCATTGTAGTACTTGGCCGCTCGCTGACGGAATGCTGCCATGCGAAGCTGTGCTTGGTCTCGCAATTCTTCCACCAAATCCAGATCGGCCGCAGCTGGTTTGAGTTGCTTTCTTCATGGTATAATTCCGTCCGGGGACTGGGAACTCCTATTTCCACCAGGGATGACCGCCTCGGTCCCAAAGACCAGGCTGAAAGGGTTTCCCCAGTAGGGGCTCGCGGCGTCGTGTGGTAGGCCCACAATACACTGGGGAGTTCCTCCACCCAGCGCCCTTTGCAGCTATCTAGCCGAGCCCTGAGTCCTTGGAGGATGATGCGATTGGTCACCTCGGCTGCACCGTTGGTTTGGGGATGCCCTACTGAGGTGAATCGATGATGGATGCCTAGGCCATCGCAGAATTCCGGAAGGCCGTGTTGTCAAACTGTCGGCCGTTGTCAGTAACGAGGGTGTGCGGTAGCCCGAACCGGCACACCACAGACTTCCAGAAGAAAGTCCTTATTTTGGCTTCCGTGATCTTAGCAAGAGCTTCCGCCTCGATCCACTTGGTAAAATGGTCGACGGCCACCACTAGGAACTTGCGTTGTCCGGAGGCAGGAGGGAACGGTCCCAGGATGTCCATGCCCCACTGTGCGAAGGGCCATGGTGCAGCTAGAGGGGTCAGCTGGGACGCCGGTTGATGTTGAATGTTGGCATGCGCTGGCAGCTGTCACACCTCTTAACGAGTTCGGATGCATCCTCCTTCATTGTCAGCCAATAATACCCCTGCCGTAGGGCTTTATATGCAAGAGCCCTGCCCCCCAGATGGCTTCCACATATCCCTTCGTGTATCTCCCGCAGAATATAATTGGCTTCGGTGGGACCGACACACCTGAGGATGGGTATGAGAACGACCTTCGATAGAGCTTTCCCTCCATAATGAAAAACTTTGGGGCCCGTCTTTTAAGTTTCCTAGCTTCGGCAGGGTCTTCTGGGGGTACCCTCAGTAAAGTACCGACATAGGCGTCCATCCAGGAGGGCTCCTGCTCCACTGGTAAGTTTCTCTTGATACGTCAATACTCGGGGCTTCTAAGTGCTCCACATAAGCTCTTCCCAACATCCCATCAGCTGAGGTGGCAAGACGGGATAAGGCGTCGGCTCTAGCATTCTCCTGTCGAGGAATGTAGCTGACGCTAAAGTGAGAAGGGGAAACCAGCGAGTGCACCATACTTAAGTAGCGGGCCATGATGGGATCCCTTGCCTCGTATTCCTTGTAATTTGGCCAGCAACCAGTTGGGAGTCGGTGAATGCCCTAAGGCGTTTCACCCCAAGCTCTCGAGCTAATCTCACCGGACAGCAAAGCTTCATATTCCGCCTGATTATTAGTGGCTGGAAAGAGGAAGCGAAGTGCACACTCGGTCACAACCCCATCCGAGTTGGCCAAGATGAGGCCTGCTCCGCTCCCTTGAGAATTTGATGCCCCATCCACATGAAGGACCCATTCATCATCACTGGTTCCGAGGGGCTGAGTGTCCGTAGGAGGTTCTTTAGGTTGCTCCATCCCCAAGTACATTCGACCAAAAAATCTGCCAAGACTTGAGACTTCATGGCCGACCGGGGCGGAAAGATAGATCGAACTCCCCCAGCTTGAGGGCCCACCTTGCCAGCCGGCCGGAAGTATCTGGGCGAGCAGAACTGTCTTCAGAGGTTGGTCTGTGATCACCGCGATCGGGTGGGCTTGGAAGTACGGCCGCAGACGCTGGGCAGACACGATCAATGCAAGATGATCTTTTCCATATTTGAATATCGGGTCTCTGCATCGTGAAGCACCTTACTCGTGTAGTATACTGGCCTTTGTGTGCCATTGGTGTCCACGCGGACTAGCACAGAGCTAACAGCTTCAGGAGAGGCCGCAAGGTATAGAAGGAGTTCTTCTCCACCCGTCGGCTTGGCTAGCAGTGGCGGGTAGATAAGAATTCCTTTAACCCTTCGAACGCCTCCTGGCATTCTTTCGTCCATTCGAACTCGTTGACCTTGCGAAGCGCCTTGAAGAAAGGTAGACACCTTTCAGCGGACTTGGATAGGAAGCGGCTTAGGGCGGCCACCCTTCCTGTCAGGCGCTGTACTTCCTTCTTATTGGCAGGAGGCCTCATGTCCAAGATGGCTTGGACTTTGTCCGGGTTTGCTTCGATCCCCCTCCGGGTTACCATGAAACCCAAAATTTTTGGCTGTCACCCCAAATGCACACTTGCGAGGGTTCAGCTTCATCTGGTACCGACGAAGGTTGTCAAAAGTTTCCGTTAGGTCCGCGATGTGGTCAGTGGCATGAACGCTTTTTGTCAACATGTCATCCACGTACACTTCCATGTTACGTCCTATCTGGCCTTCAAAGACCTTGTTCATCAGCCTCTGGTAAGTGGCTCCCGCATTCTTTAACCCGAAAGGCATTACCTTGTAGCAGTATAACCCCTTCTCAGTTATGAAGGAGGTAGCTTCTTCATCCGCCGGGTTCATCCGGATCTGGTTGTATCCAGAGAAAGCATCCATGAAGCTAAGGACCTCATGGCCGGATGTAGCGTCCACCAGTTGATCGATTCGGGCAGGGGAAAGCTGTCTTAGGGCATGCCTTGTTGAGGTCGGTGAAATCTACGCACATTCTCCAGCTTCCGTTGGTCTTGCGGACCAGCACCACATTAGCCAACCATTCGGGGTAGTGGACCTCCCGAATATGGCCCGCAGCCATTAACTTGCGGACTTCCTCGTCGATAGCTTTCTGTCTGTCTGGAGCGAAGTTTCTTTTTTTCTGTCGGACCGGCCGACACTCTGGCTTGAGGTTAAGTCGATGGGTGATCACTTCTTCAGGGACGCCCGGCATGTCTGAGGATGACCATGCGAAGACGTCAGTGTTGGCACGCAGGAAAGTAAGAAGTTGATGGCGTGCCTCCTCTGGAAGCAATGCCCCCACTTGAACAGTCCTTGCCGGGTCATCACCCAAGGGGAGGGTTAGAAGGTGCTCTGCCGGCTCTCCCCTTCTTCCCAACTCCCGGGGATCGAGTGACTCAGAGGCTGTCGCGACGCCGCGTTCAGCGGGCTGGGAGACAAATGGTAGCAAGGCGGAAGTGGGCTTTGCTCCCCTTTCATTTCTCCGACTCCTTCATTGGTGGGGAACCTTACCAATAATCTCTTAGTGGAGATTACGGCATCCAGCAGATTCAACCCTGGTCTTCCCAAGATGCGTTATAAGCCAGCGGGACCCGGACCACCAAGAAATTTATAACCACGGTGCTCTGACATGGAGGAGTTCCAGCCGTGACCGGGAGGGCAATTTCCCCCTCGACGCTCACTGAGTCTCCCGTGAAGCCCATTAGCGGTGTGGCAACGGGTCGGAGTAAAGACCTTGACAGTTCATCCGAACAAAAGCCTCATAGCTCAAGACATCCACAGAGCTCCCACTATCAATTAAAATTCTTTTTACAGGATGTTTGGCTATAGTCATGGACACCACGACGCTGTCGTCATGTTTATTAACTACCCCATCTAGATCCTTTCCGAAGAAAGGAATTACAGAGTCTATTCCCTCTCGCTGCCTCTTCGAACCACCACCGTCCCCCAGGAAATCATAGCTATGGTCTTTTCAGTTGGAGCATTATCCCCACCGGCCGACTCGGAGGCACCGGGGGACCCGACGCGGGAAGGTTTCCCCTTCGAACAAATTTGCCCAGGTGACCTTGCTGAACCAGCTCCTCAATGGCCTTTTTCAGATGGCGGCAGTCCTCGGTGTCGTGACCGTAGTCTCGGTGGTACCGGCAGTAAAACTCCTTGTTGCGGGGGGCCCCAGACTTCAAGGGAGCCGGACGCTTGAAATAAGGTTCCTCCTCGATCTCCAGCAGGATGTGAGAGATGGGAGCCATGAGGGGAGTGAATTGCTCCTTAGGAACCAGCGTCTGTGGTCGGCGATCTGAGCGGTGTGGAGGCTCGGGCTTTCGAGGTCGTGCACCGGCGTGATCAGTAGGCGGTGGTTTATTACTGGTGTTCTTGTCAACTTCCCTCCTGGAAGAATCTGCCTCGTCGGCGCGGATGTACTTCTGTGCTCGGCTCAGAAGCTCGGCATAGGAACTCGGAGGCTTCTTATCCAGGGAATAGCGAACTGGATGGGCGAAGTCCTCATTTCAGGGCCAAAGTGGCTACGGAGTCTTCCAGGTTGTACACCTCCAACGCTGCTTCCTTAAATCGAGCGACGAAATCCTTCAAGGTCTCGCCACTCCTCTGCTGGACAGCAAAGAGGCTATCTGCCACTCGTGGGATCTTTCGACAGGCATCAAAGTGAGCCAGGAAAGATCGCTCGAGTTGCCGAAACGAGTTGATGCTGCGTGGGGCAGGCGGGAGTACCACGCGCGTGCCGCCTTGCGGAGGTGGCCGGAAAGGCGACGCATAAAAGGGAGTCCGTCGCTCCCTGGACCTGCATGAGGACCTTGTAGCTTTCCAGTGGTCAGGGGGTCCGTCGTCCATCATATGGATCCAGTTGGGGGAGACGGAACCGGGGCGGGACCGGTTCCTTCATGATATGCCGGAAAGCGGGGGGCGACGCTCATAGCCGTCCCGTAAGGATCGGCGATCCGGCGGCTGAGCTCGTCCAACCGTCGATGATACTCGTCGAGCCTTTGCTCGGCCCGACGGGTGGTTTTCCGAGGGTGCCATCTTGGGATGAATCGGAAGAAGGAGCTGAAGAAGATCCCGGCGCAAAGAACGCCCGCTGGACTCTCTTTCCTCCGTCGGTGGTGGGAACGACCGGAGTGGCGAGAGGGGGACCGCCGTCGCTTCGAGGTCCCTCGGTGATGAGGTTCGGGGGTGAGCGGTGGGAGACCTCAGGCGGGGTCCCTCCTTGGTGAGACTGGACTGTTCCCCGCACCCCTTCGTCAAGCACAGGGGGTTGAGTTGCAGCAGCCAAATAATGCTCTTGCAGCCCCCGGACCATTGTCGTCAGATCCTGGACCTGGTGGGCCAGAACTCGAGCCGGTCAGGTTGGCTTGTCTGTGCAGGGGGCGGAGCATGGAGATTGGCCTCCGAATGCTCAGCCGTGGAATGCGCCCGGCTTGACTGGAGGAAGCCTCCTGTGCTCGCGTAGTCACCATCGTTCCCTCGCAAAATTGGTAGGGGTCACAGGGAGAACTTTCGTCTTCCTCCCGTGCGAACTGCCCCCCTTCCTGGCGCGCCAATCTGTTGCTGCCAAATCACTTGCGATGAACGTCGGGTGGCTAGATTGTGAGCAGAGAGGTCGCCGTCTTCCTTCTAGAGCCTGCAAAAAGTCCCGGACCGGTGGGGACCCTCCGACGCCCAAGTCAGTGAGTCGTAGAACAGGGATATTGTATCTGAGTAGAACTTGAGAGAGAGAGAGAGTCCCCTTGCATGGAGCTCGGGTCCTCCTTTTTATACCTGTTGGGATCCCGTTTACCTCGTTCTGTTGGAACCGTCGAATCTTCCTTGTTGTGATGTTTCATCGAACGGCAAGTCGTTGGCTGTTGCTGGATAAGGGCCGCTTATAGCGGTAACTGCCGATCGGGCTAACACTTGCCCGTGATTTCGGTGAGCGAGGTGCTCGGCAGTAGACCTTAGAATCACGGGATCGTTGCATGAGACTGGTCATTGTGCATGCGAAAAAGGTGTCAAGGGACTGAAGCCGTTGTTGGAGGCCGGCACTGGAGGCCGACGCTGGAGGCCGGAGCCAAAGGCCAGCGCTGGAGGCCGACGCTGGAGGCTGGAGCAAAGGCCAGCGCTGGAGGCCGATGCTGGAGGCCGGAGCCAAAGGCCAGCGCTGGAGGCTGACGCTGGAGGCCGACGCTGGGGGTCGATGCTGGAGGCCGGTGCTGGAGGCCGATGCTGGAGGCCGACGCTGGGGATCGACGCTGGAGTTCTATTTCTGGGTTTTGCTGTCACATCATTATTTTCGAAAATCGTACAAAAGATAATACCACCCGGAGAAAATGGCCAGCGTATCATATTCAAAATAATAATAAGTTAAAAGAGCTTATTCGAGGTTAATGTTGTGGTGGTCTTAGCTATGCAAAATTAAGAAAATACTTGCAAGAAAAATAAGATAAAAGATGATATTCATTTTTGACGTATTAGTAACCTTAGTTGATGAAGCTGAAATATTTTCTATATATATATATATATATATATATATATATATACACATATATAGAAAGAGAGAGAGAGAGGCTACAGTCACACACACACACACACACACACACACACATATATATATATATATATATATATATAGCTACAATCATACATATAACTAAGATTCAGTTATCTTCCTTATCTTTGGATCCTCATATTTCACGTCGTAAAAATAAAAATGATAGAATAGTTTCAAAGTCTAAGAATAAAAAAAATGATCGAATTTCAAATTTAGCTACATTCAAATGTAGCCTAGTTTTGATATATATATATATATACACACACACATACCAAAACAGCTATACACCACAATCAATGGCGTAAAGCCAGTACAACCCTAAGATCTTTATACATCAAAAGATGTAGTTTGGTAAGAGAAACTAGAAGATCAATCGACATTGTTCTTATTTGTCCCTCCCATATTTGCCAATTTACCAATTCAATCTCTAACCTCATTATCTTCTCTGTGAACATCCAGATGTGATACTGCAGTCTCTCCTGCAAAGCATCGAACACCACTAGCCTAATCAACCAGTGGATGGTGTAAGGCCAGCACAATCCTAAGATCTTTATGCATCAAAGTTGTAGTTCAGTAGGAAAATTATAAGACCAATCAATATGGTGCCTCTTTGTCCTTTCCCATATTTGCCAATTGGTCTGCAACCTCATTAGCTTCTCTATAAACATGTAAAGAGCAAATTATCAACCAACACTGGCCCAATTAACCAAGGGTTTCACTCATCTTGGTTCAAAATTTGTACCAAGGTGAGAGTATCTAAATTAGCAACCAAGGGTACTCATGTTAGTAGCTAATCATGAAATCTTGCAGAGTCCATGCATCAGCCAGCAATGGGCTCAGCTACCGCATTCCTTCAGTCAAAGGAAACCTGTCAGATGTCCTGACTACAAAACCAGGCACCATAGAGCAAACATACATGCAACCACAATATCATACAATGTATCCAGTGCTGTAGAAATGGGTTCATGTGTTGCCAGGTGCCATTGAGTTGCTCCTATATAAGCCTGGCATATCTACATTCAAATAAAAGATGAAACGACTCTGCATGAATGGCGCACACAGGGCAAAGTTCATCTGGCATTAATCCATTGTCAAATAACTTGTAGATATATTAAGAAATAGCATTACAATTCTAGGTAGTTCCCATTCTAGTCCAATAGTTAGAAAATGTATGCCATATTTTTTTTATTCAAAAGCACAGATTTATGACTCCTATTTTTAGGTAATTACTTTATCTAACACGAACCTGTAACAGCAAAGCTTTAACATGTAAATTCACATTATACTGTAACAGCGCAGTTTCATGTAATATGTAAATTACATGAATCTGAAATGAAGTCTCCAACTTCCTAATAAATAGAAAACCGAAAATCACAGCATTATCCATCCATAAAGACCGATATTTGTGAAAGCAGTGAGCCAACAATATAGATGAAAGGAACGCTGCTGTTAATTTAGCGGAAAAAGATAAGCATGGTTGCAAGTTCAGTCACTGATTCCAGTTCTTGATACCGGACTGTCTTCATCTGCCACCCATTCAGAAGACTACCTCTTCATCTGCCACCTATTCTGCTAGCAGACCACATGTTACACAGGCTTTCTTCCAAGGTTCTATCAGTTTTCGCAGATATACACCTGTGAAATTCATTGATTTGGAAACCATTCCCCTCTTCGAGATGAAAATCGGTTTTTAACCATTTCCTATTCCAACAAATCATAAGAGCACCTTAGCACGGGCACATCATTCTGCAATTTTTGCCAAAGCAAATCAGTTTTTATCTGTATCAGTTGTTGCAGCGTAGGCAATGATTAGCAGTATCAACAAGATAGGGGTGCTACTCATGCAACAACTAGAGTATTAACAAAAGGGGGTTGCGACTCATGCAACAACAGATACAAAACAATTAAGAACATGAACTGTTTGTCTCCAGGAAAAGAACACAACAAAACCACAGGATTATCCTCGAAAGGCATACAGTATAACAGAACAAGGGGCTCGTGACTCCTGCCAACTTCAGCAACTTGAAATGGCCCCCTACTTTGGATAGCACCGCCAATGACATCTGTAGCTACCTTAGCCTTTACTCCTTTCAGAACCTGGACTGCATCTGCCAGTCATCAATCTCATCTGTAGCTGTCTTAGCCTGTACTCATTTCAGGACTTGGACTGCATCCCTTTCCCTGCTGCATTAAATCACAGAAAGCAATCTAAAGTTCCAGAATAAACTAGAAAAAGGGACTGCAGTTCAAATGATATAATATGGAAGAAACATGGTAACCTCAAGTTTCTGAACAAGAGGATGGATTTGTTCTCCAGTCATTGATTTCTGCTGCTTGGGATCAACAGCTGCAATCACCCTGTCCAGCGGCTTTAAGTGACGAGAGGGAGCCCCAGTGTAGTATGTCTTATTTACCACCGTTGCAGATCTGTATAATTTTTGCACCTCAAACTGACAGTTGTCTACGTTCTTCACTGCCTTAGCAGACTTGAATGAACACGGAGCCTCATAGAATGAACATGAAGCTTCAGGGTAGCCATTGTTCGTGACTCCATATTGCCCACATCTGTTTGGCTGTGTGCAACTGCTGTATGAAAATGGAGCCTCAAAGTAACCATTGTTCGCGACTCCATATTGCTCATATCTGGTTGGCTGTAAGAGGAGAGAAAAATGGCAAATCATTTGTTATCTATTTGAGAAAAACCTGTCTCTGCCATTGAAGTTCAGATATGTTGACAGTTATATCAAAGGTTTTGTAAGCCATGTATACTAATGCGAAGAGTAAATTCAGTATCAATTATGCTAACATATATGCAGAGATTAAATAAGTTGATCTGATATTAAAGGTTCTGGAAACAGATTCCATATCAATTATGGATATTAAAGGTTCTGGAAACAATGTACTTTCTAATCACAGTATAAGATGTATTTCCTTTGTGGGGGAATAAGAAGAAGAAGGCTTCAAAGGTTAGATAATCCACAATATGGCATCAAAACTAACACTACCATTCTCTTTGGAATCAACATGCAAAACGTACTTGAGAAATGTATTTCCAAAGCGAGAAGCCAGGCAATACCTGCACATAATATATGCATTGTGGTGGATTCACTCTCTGGACAGGATGATGAAACTGAGAAACAAATGGGTCGTTCTTTGTTTTCAGAGGGGTGGGAACCTTGTTTGCGCAGCTGCCATAGGCATGAGCTGGCTGCTTTATTTGATTAGGGTTCTGAAAGCATTGATTTGCAATAAAATGGCCCATCCTATGCTGCTGACCTGTGTACACTGAATGTTGAAGTTGTCCATATTGTGGCGTATAATATACCGATGGAAACCCATAGTGCACTGCTTCTTGTACTGGCATATCAGCAAAGTGAAGCTGCAAAGCTTTATGGCGATCTTCCTTGTGTTGAGCAATGGCCACATATAGATGTCTGTCATGGAACATGGCCCCTGCACAGAAGAAATGTGCCAGATTTGATAAGCAGCAGAAGATAAAAAAACACATAAGATTAATCACAAATAGAGATTTATACCATTGTATTGTGCAACTGCTTTGCTTGCTTCCTCGGGAGAAGAGAAGAACACAAATCCGAATCCCCTGCTCAGACCAGTTTTATCAAGAATCACTTTTGTTGAAACTATTTTCCCACATCCATCAAAATATTCTTGCAGTGCCTTATCATCAACTGAGTCATCAAGGTTCTTCACATACACAGTGGTATCCTAATACACAAAAATAGGTTCTTGATTATGATGCTTCCACTTAGCATATGACCAACATAGAATTGAGCAGATCGGATAATAGATCCTTGATTATAAGTAGAATTCAACAGATTACCTTGATCTCTTTAAAGTGTTTGTCAGGCCTCTCCAAAAATTGGAGCCTTAGTAGCTTCTCACGTTCAGCTTTTTCTGAGCCTGTCCTACATATAAAGACTTTGATCCTGACACCATAATCATTATAATTAATTTGCACAATTGGAATCATGAATCCGGATCAAGATCAAGAGAGAATAAAATATCAATTTGGAAAATACGCAAAATAATTATACCAAGCTTCGAGCAATTCATAGCCTCCAAAGCCTTCTTGGCATGCTCTGGCAACTCAAAGCTAACAAACCCAAATCCTCTCGACTTCCCTTCTTCATCTTTCACAACAACAGCACTGATGACTTTCCCATATTCAGAGAACTTATCACGAAGAATGTCATCTGTGATATCCCAGTCCAGATTCTTTATATAAAGATTGGTGCATATTGGTTCTTTGGGTAGTGCTTGCCTTTCACTCTTCCTAAGAAACTTGGATACATATCTGAAATGTAAATAAAAAAACAAACGCAATGGCATCAATGCACTTGGTCAATTTAAAAAGAACACCAAACAAAATCCAGAGCAACAACAGGAAAAAGGGGAGAACCACTGTAACAGTTCTTTTACATAATCAAACAGTAAGGGAAATTTCACAACCCATATGCCAAACACAGAAACAAAGATGCCATGCAAGGAAAGCAAATCAAAAGATACTAATTAGTGCCAAAAAGAAGTCAAACAGGAAGGTGAATTATATGCAAGATGGACTTATGGTGAACAACTCGGTCCATCAAGAAGAGAATAAAGTGATCGAAGAATGCCCAACAATACATGAGCAAGAATATATAATCTTATAAATTTAATATTCAAGGCAAGTTGTAAAGTACTAAATCCAAATCAAATACGAAAGACCTCAAATACTGTGAATAAAAACACATGAATATATTGGGGAAAAGCCAAAAGAAAACCCGAAGCCTCCCTCGAGACTAAATTCAGGAGGCAAGAAATACAACACTGAACTCAAATAGTGAAGTCCTCTGTATCTGAAATAAAGCTCATATCAATATATTGAGGGGATAGGAACAAAGAATTCCACATGTATCAAAAGAAGATAACAAAACACTTAATCACCAAGAACATAACACTAACAACCAAATTAAAGGCAACAGAAAGACAAACTCATCCAAGAACAAAAGAGAGAATAGAAATTCTTACAGCTTCTTGTATGAACCAGTTAAGGTCACGCCGTTGAGAGCTTCAATGGCGGCCAGAGCCGCCACCTCCGAATCCATCTGGACGAAGCCGAATCCTTTGCACCTCCCCTTCTCATCTGTCGCCACCTTGCACGACTCTACCGTCCCGTACCAGGAGAACAGGGTCTGCAGCTCCCCCCCGCTCACCGATGCATCCAAATTCTTTTGTGTTTCGTCATCACAAAAATAAAATAAAAAGAAGAAGACTATGAGAAAATAAATCGTTAAAAAAAGAAAGGGGAAGGGAAGGAGAAAGGGATCGAGAATGCTGACCTTAACGAAGAGATTACCGATGCCGGACTTTCTTGAGACGGGGTCTCGGCGGGACCACATGATCCGCATAGGCTTGCCGTTGAGAGGGACGTGATTCAGTAACCGTAGTGCTTTCTTGGCTTCAGATATAAGCGAGGGTTTCAAAGAAGAAATCAGAAATCCATCAAGAAACACTAAAGAAGACGGAGATTAGGGATCGGCAGAGGGAAGATAGATCACCGTGAAGGGGGGAGAAGAAGTTGACGTAGGCGTAACGGAGGGAGTCGCCGGAGTGGCGGTCGCGGCAGAGTCGGATGGAGGCGATGATGCCAACGCTGGCGAAGGCGTTGAAAAGGTCCGCCTCGGTGACGGACGGGTCGAGATCCCCCACATACAGAGTCGCGCACGGCGGGACGAGTGGCGGCGCCGCCATAGCACTCGGGTCCTCTGCCGCTGTCGCCGCCTCCCCCATTTCTTGCAACATGTTTTTCGCCTTACACGGAGAACCCGGGGGGGAAGAGAGGGAGAGAGTTTGCGCGGGAAAGAGCGGTTGGGCGCGGCTCTGACTCTGACGCAAAGGTGCAAGAGTTCTGACTCCTGAGCCTCGATGCGAGGATAACTGCCTCCAACTCCATCAACACCTGAGCGCATAGAAGTATTAGTATACGACCATAGAATCTGCCGTCCACGTTTACGTACAAGGCAATCCTGTCCGTACCATAAAACCGCCGGCGTTTGCAAATCAAGCAATCCTGTCCGTTCTTATAAGCGATGGAGTAGCGCCTGGAGGGATGTGTTTAAGCAATCCTGCCCGTTCGTATAAATGATGGCGGGACGCCTCGAGGGCCGTCTTTCGGTTACGTGGACGGCGGATTTTGCTTCGGCATAGGAACTTGGAGAACATTCGAGGGCTGTCTTTCGGTTACGTGGACGGCGGATTTTGCTTCGGCATGGGAACTTAAACGCGAGCGGGAGAACATGGCGTTCGCGTCGGGCGAGGAGATCTTGCAGTGAACGGTTGTGATTTGGTCTAACATGAAGGATGTTTCTTTCCAGGTAAACCGGCACGCACGGTAGCCACTCGTAGTGCTCGCATCACCGTCTATTTCAGGATGGACAGCGCAGATGGTCAAAATTCCATGCAGTCGCTTCTATTGCGTGGTCGTGCCTCTCCGTCCACCGGCCGAAAGGGGGTGCTTGGTGCGGTGACCCCATCTGGATTACTGACGACCCACACGGAGGAGACGAGACCACGGTATCTATCGCCCCTGGGTGATTCCAGGTGATGTTTTTTTCAAAATCATCCAAACTTGTTAAAATATTTTCTTTCTTCTTTCTTTGTAACATTAAATAATAAATAATAATAATATAATAATAATAATAATAATAATAATAATAATAATAATAATAATAATAATTAAAAAATGAGAAAACAATAGGCTCGTAAGCAACTTTAAAAGGAAAATCTAAGATTTATTAAAAATAAAAAATTATGAGATATCGAGATAATTAGTTTATTTAGTAAAATATCACAAATAATCCTACTCTAACGAACAGTAAAAATTACTTTAAAAGATCATTTGGTTTATGATAATTTATTCTGATAATTTAATATTATCATGCAAATTACTAGGTTTAACAATTAGATATAATAATTTGAGCGATAATATTTGATTTTTGATAATCTAAGATTACTATAAATTATAATCCCAAGTAGTTACCTAAGATTACCAAAATCTAGTAATCATAAATTATGCTCTTGACTTTCATATAAATATTTAATAATAATTAATCTAATTATATATTTAATTTATTAAATAATATTTTAAATATTTAATATTATATTTACATTATTTATATAATAATATGTAAACATTAAATCCTAAATTATTAATATTTATGATCTTTTGTATATTAAATTAGTATACAATATATTACTAGATATTTATATACAACAACTCAACTCAACTCAACGAACTACATGGGGTCGGCTACATGAATCTCCTTCCTTCGCTATGCTATATTCAAGACTAAGTCAACACTCAAATTATAAATAATTATATCTTTTTTAATTATTTCTATTCATGCTAGTTTAGGCCTACCTCTACCTTTGGATTATTAAAAAATTACTCTTTCTAACTGAAGCATTTAAAGGTCTTCATTGTATATGTCCAAACCACCTTACTTAATTTTCTCTCATTTTATTTTCAATTGGAAAGATAATTAATCCCAAATACCTAATTTTTTTACTCTTTGGTATTTCTTGAATTGCAATCTTTATTGTCTCTTCATTTGTATTTCTACTTTCACTAAAATTACATTTCGTGTATTTAATCTTAGTTCTACTGATCTTAAAATTCTAAGATTATAAAGCCTCTCTTTAAATCTTTAACTTAGCATTTAATCTAGATTTAGTTTCATCAATCAACACTATATTATCTACAACCAACAGATACCATGGGATATCATCTTGAATATGTTTGGTTAATTCATCCATAACTAATACAAAATGATACGGACTTAAGGTAGATCCTTGATATAAACCTACAACAATTGAAAACTTACCAGTTTCTTGTATTCTTGTGTTAACAATAGTTATTGTTGTATCATACATATCTTTTATCAATTTTATATATCTTTTGGTAACTCCTTTCTTCTTTAAACCAACTATATTATTTCTCTTGGTACTCTATCATACTCAACTCAACTTAACTCAACTCATCTAAGCCTTTTCCCAATTACATGGGGTCGGCTACATGAATCTGCTTTCTTCACTATGCTCTATACGTATTCTGTCATACGTTTTCTCTAAATTAATAAAGACCATATGGAGATTTTTTTTTTCTCTATATCTCTTCATCAATCTTCTTAATAAATAAATAGCTTTCATGGTTGATCTTTCAAGCATAAATTCAAATTGATTATTTGACACTAAAGTTTTAGCTTTTTTTTGATTTTCTATTACTCTCTCCCATAATTTTATTATATGACTCATCAACTTAATTTATCTATAATTTACACAGTTTTAAATATCTTTATTATTTTTGTATGAATATTAATATGCTTTTTGTTCAATCATCAGACATTCTTTTAGTTGCAACAATCTTATTAAATAAATTGGTTAACCACAAGATTCCAATTTCTCCTAAGTCTTTCTAACCTCAAAGAAGATCACATTTGGCCCTACTGCATTTGCATTTTCATTTACTTAAAGCCTTTTTAACCTCAAGCATGCTAATTTTATAAAAAATTTAAATATATAATTACTAAATATTTATATATTTTATATTAATATATTATATAATGAGATATTTAAATATATCATATTTTTAAAATTATTTTACAAATAATTTTAATTTTTGTTAGAATATTTAATATTCTAGCAAAAAGAAGATAGGGTCCCTTAAAAGATAAAAAATATCTATAACAAAATTCAAATAAGTTCAAACACATGATAAACTAATTATAATATTTTGTTATTATGAACGAAATATGATAACTTTGCATTCCTGATAATCTAATTGATTGCTAAATGTAGGATTACTAAAAATGCAAGGTTCTAAGTAATATTATATTATTATGAACTAAATGCCACTAAGAAGTATCGAAACAAACCTTAATATAATATTATCATATTAGAAAAATATAATTATAATATTACAATATAATGTTATATAATGATATGATATAATATAATGTAACATGATTACAATTATAATATTATAATAGTATAATTTAATTTAGATATTATAATAATGAATAATACAAAATAATGATAAATTATCATGTCGCTTACAAAATATATTAGGGATAATTATTTTTAAAGCAAAGATAGGTTAACTAATAGGGGTAATTTTTGGTATTTCATGATTGATGATTTAGAATTTTCATGGTAACTAAATGTAATAATCTTAAATCATTAGAGATATTTCGTACCAAATACGATGATCTTAAATCACCCTTATTTAAGATTTTGAAGAGATTTCTTCACCAATGTTAAAGATGTCATCCATTAGAGAAGTACTTGGTTTGGTTATAAGCATTGATTTAAAGATTGAACAATTGGATATGACAATTATTTTTCTTTATGGTTACTCAGAGAAAGAAATCCGTATAGAGCAATCAGAAGGTTTCCAAGTAAAAGGAAAAAAAAATTGATTTGTAAATTGAAGTACTTGTATAGGTTAAAATAAGCACCGAGGTAGCGGTAAAAGAAATTTGAATCATTCAGAAGAGGAAATGGTTTTAAAATGACTACTTTGGACCATCACGTATTTATTAAAAAAATTTATGATGGTTTTATTTTTTTCTTACTTTATGTTGATGACATGCTAATTTTAGTTATGGTATTTGGGAGATTGATAAGTTAAAGAAAAAGTTTAATATATCTTTTTGCTATAAAAGACTTGGAGCTAGCAAAGCAAATTCTTAGCATGGCGATCATCAACGATAAGAATGTCAAAAAGTTATGGTTATCGCAAAAGAAATACATTGAGAAGGTGCTTGAAAGATTTCATATGGACAAAGCCAAACCATTCAGTACATCTCTTGCTAATAATTTTAAGTTAAACTCTAAACAAAAGTTCTATAGTAAGAAAGAAAAAGAAAGAAATCAATAGTTGTTTAGCGAATGACTCAACCTATGCATTCTGTATTTACACACCTTCAACTTCGAGGTGTAAATCACTTATTCCCCCTACGTCCCCCTAGTGTAAACCAATATTCTGTGGTAGACTTGATGCTCATCTAGGTCTCCTACCCAGCCCTATTAATGTAAAGATCGGTTATCCACATAAGGAGAATGCCGGTCCTAAGACCAAACATAGCATATGTTATTGGCGTTATTATCCAGATTTTTCGAATCTTCTTAAAGAATATTGGGCTTTAATAATATTGGATTTTTAGATAACTCAGAGGAACTTTCAGAAATTTTTACTAAGGTTGGGGTTAAAGCAAGAGATATATTGTGATAGAGTGCCATCCATGTGAGAAGGAATCCAAGTTTTTACTCTAAATTGAAGTATATTGATGTAAAATATCATTAGATACAAAATATCTTTGAATCAATGGTGTTAGAGCTTCGTAAAATCTATGCTAACCATAGTGGCTCAAATATTGATAAACATCTTCGAAAAGAAAAGCATAAGACATATCAAGCTATAGTGGATATGGTGGCTCTCTTTATGCAGTGGGAAGAGGAAGATTTGCTTAGTCATCCCTTCTATATAAAGATGTGCTTCTTATTGGAGCTAAATAAAATTACTTATTAATAACTCATGTAAAAAATCAAAGCTATTTGAAGAATACATTATTTATTATTTGTTTGACTTGATGTGACTTTTTAAGGAAAAGCCTTACAAGGGGCTTTACTTTAGCCATAAAAAAAGTAGAAGAAAGGGGTAGTTCATGTTGGGCCTGATGTGGTGCGCCCAGGAGGGCTAACTAGTATTGGACTGGGTGTGGGTCTAAGGGTTAAGATTAAAACAAGTCATGGGTGTACATGGGCTTGAAGATTAGTTTAATCTCATTGGATTAGCATCACTTATAAAGAGGTTGATAAGGGATGTGTGACTCTTGGAGATGATCACCCTTGCAAGGTGGTAGGAAATGACACAGTGAGGATGAGGATGTTTGATGGCATGTGTTGACCCAATTGATGATTTTGATGATTAACAAAATTATGTGAGTATAATTTTTGAAGGCTCTAATGATTTTGATTTAGTGTTTCAGCCTATAAGACTATTGAAAGATCAAAATCAAGTGTTACAATGTGTTCTGGATCGAATCTAATGTCTAGGTAAGAATTGCAGACATTAGAGTCGACTCCGAGAATCACAGAGCCGACTCCGGAACTGGCACGGCCATTAGAGTCGACTCCGAGACTGTGAGAGTCGACTCTCACAGACGGAGCAGAAAGTCATTTTTCTGGCTCCAACCTAGAGTCGACTCCGGGTAAGTTAGAGTCGACTCCGGAAAAGCATCTTGTCGACCCCAGAAAAGCCAGAGACGACTCCGGAAATATCATTTTAAATCGCCTCGAGCTAGAGCCGACTCCAGAAAAGTTAGAGTCGACTCCAACCCACCTGGAACGAAAAACGAAGTTGCCAGATCAGCTCTAACGGTAACTTTTCTATTTTTACTCATTTCTAACGGATATATTTTGATAGAAGGTACACTCCAACGGATAGTTTTATTCCAAAAAGGGTGTAAAAGAAATCTATAAAAGGGGAGTCTATTGTTCAAAAAAAAGAGAAAAGAGAAAAAAAAAAAGAGAAGAAACAAGAAAATCTGAGATAGACAAATCCCATTTCAAAAATCCGTGAGCTTGAATCTTGAAAGGAAAACCTTCTAGCTCAAATCCACTCCACTCCAAAAAGCTCAAGAGGAATCCAAAGCGTTCAAATCAAAGTCTTGTGGATTTCCCAACTTGGAGAAAGAAGTTCAGATTCTTGCTTTTCAACCTTCTCAACTGCTTCAACTGAAGAATCGGAGCTGAGGCTTGATTCAACCAGCAAGGAGAAGAAGAAAAGAAGAAAAGATCAAAAGCCAACCATCTTCAAATCAGGCTTTTCTAAACTTGTTATATTATTTGATTATTTGCTCATTAAGGAGCTTTGTATTTGAAAAACATATTTCATTTGTTTGTTCTAGTTCAATCTGGGGGATTGAACTAGAGGAGGTAGTTTACCTCGGTACAAGCTTGGTAAAGCTTGTGTTAGGGTTTTGTGCTGGTGAGCCCGAAAAACCAGCTGGGTTCGTTGTGCACCCGGTAAAACAACAAGTTTGAGTTGTGAGCTTGGAAAACAACTCGCTGTAATCTAGAGAGATTATAGTGTGGACCCAAGTGAATCTTGGGAGTGGACGTAGGTGTTGGATACACCGAACCACTATAAAATCTTTGTGTTTGCCGTGTTCTATTGTCTCTTCTCTATCTCTATTCTATTCACTGCACTTTTTAGTTACTTTGCATTTGCCTTCATTAATCTCAAGCAAACTATTTAAAAAGGGCTAAATTTTTAAGAACCCAATTCACCCCCCCCCTCTTGGGTTGCCATCTGGGCCAACAATTGGTATCAGAGCTGTGCTCATTAGATTTTGATCACACGATCAAGAGCTAAAGATCCAAATGGCAACACAAAGTTGGTTCATTTTGCTGAAGGTCATTCTACGAATAGACCTCCACTTTTTAATGGCTCAAACTATTCTTATTGGAAAGCTAGAATGAGGATATTCATTCAAGCTTCTGATTATGAGCTTTGGGGTGTTATAATTAATGGACCTAGTACACCCACACACCTTATTGATGGCACTATTGTTCCTAAGCCCGAAAGGGATTGGAATGATAATGATAGGAGAATGGCACAACTTAAATGCTAAAGCCATTAATATCTTATATTGTTCCTTAGACTCTAATGAATTCAACCGAATCTCACTTGTAATTCCGCAAAGGAAATTTGGGATAGGTTGGAAATTACCCATGAAGGAACAAACCAAGTAAAGAATCAAAATAAATATTTTGGTTCATAAATATGAATTGTTTACAATGGAACAAACTGAAACCATCACATGCATGTTCACTAGATTCACTGATATTGTGAATGGTTTAAAAGTCTTGGTAAGAATATACTAATGCTGACTTGTTCGCAAAATTCTTAGGTCACTACCAAGATCGTGGGAAGCAAAGTCACTGCAATCCAAGAAGCAAAGGACCTCAATGCACTACCCTTAGAGGAGCTTCTAGGATCCCTAATGACCCACGAGCTGACATGAGGCAGCATGTTGAGGAGGAAACAAAAAAAAGAAAACATTGCCCTCAAAGCTGCAAAAATGGAAGAGAGCAGCAGTGAATGATGATGATGATGATGAAACTGCTCTCTTGGCCAAAGAAATTCAGAGATTTATGAGAAAAAGGCCCTTCCACAAAAAAAATTTGGAGCAAGTGGGAAGGAGAAAAGGATAAGAAAAGGACAAGGACAAAGAAAAAGAGAAAGACCCCTTGACATGTTATGAGTGTAAAAACCGGGGCACTTTAGAAATGATTGTCCTTTGAAAAAGCCTACAAGAAAAAGAAGAAGGCATATATGGCAACATGGTGATGAGGAATCTTCTTCCGAAGAAGAAGAACAAAAGGAAGTTGCAAATATATGCTTCATGGCGGACGACAACGAAGAGGTAAGCACCGAAACCCCCGATGATGAATTTACATTTGATGAAATGTTTGAAGCTTTCAATGAATTGATGATTGATTTTAAATCTTTGAAAAAGAAATATAAGTTTTGAAAAATGATAATATTAGCTTAGCTAAAAGTAAAAATGAATTAGCTTTAGAAGTTAAGAACTTAACTAATGAAAAAGAAGAACTTAGGAAAGAAAAAGAAAATATTAATCAAGAAATAGATTCATTGAAATCTGAAACTAAAAACTCAACAAAAGATTTAAAAGTTCAATTAGAAACCTTAGCTTTAGAAAAAGAATCAATCTCTAAAGACAATGATTTATTAAAGAAAGATGTTAAAAAGTATAAAGACATTGTTGAAAAATTTACTCTAAGCTCAACAAAACTAAATATGATTTTAGATAGTCAAAAAGCTGTTTTTGACAAAGCAGGTTTAGGGTATAACACATTAAGGAAACAAAAATCTTTAAAGAATATTTTATAAAAGCCAACCAAAGTAATATAACTTGTTTCAAATGTAATGAAAAGGGTCATAAATCATTTGAATGCAAAACGTTAAATAATAACAACAAGTTAAATATTAAAGCAAAGAAAATATGGGTTCCGAAAGGAACAATTTTTGTTGCTGCTAACCATGAAGGACCCAAGAAAGCTTGGGTACCTAAACATAAAGTTTAAATTATGTTGCAGGAATGTCTTGTAGCCAAAAGATCAAAGAAAAAGTGGTACCTTGATAGTGGCTGCTCAAGACATATGACGGGTGACAAAGATGAATTCATCACCCTGGAAGAAAAGAAAGGTGGAGTTGTGACGTTTGGCGATAACGGTAAAGGTCAAATTATGGGCCTTGGTAAAGTTCGCATAACTCCATCTATAGTTATTGATAATGTACTTTATGTTAATGGTTTAAAGCACAATTTAATTAGTATAAGCCAACTATGTGATAAGAACTTTAATGTTTCATTTAAATCTTCTATTTGCATAGTATCTAATTCCATTAATGATAGCATTGTTTTTACTGGTTATAGATATGGCAATGTGTACTTAGTTGACTTAGACAAATTATCTGAAAGTAGTCATTGCCTAATTGCTGACAATGCTAACATAAATGATATTGGATGGTTATGGCATCGTAGATTAGGTCATGCAAGCACACACCTTATTTCAAAACTAATTAAAATGGATTTAGTTAAAGGTTTACCTAAGATTTTGAAAATAACAAAATATGTGATGCATGTCAATTTGGAAAACAAACTAGAAGTTCTTTCAAATCTAAAAATATTGTTTCAACTTCTAGGGCTTTAGAGCTACTTCACATGGATCTTTTCGGACCAACTAGAACCACAAGTCTAGGAGGAAAGAAATATGGTCTAGTGATTGTAGATGATTATTCTAGATATACTTGGGTAATGTTTTTAGCTCACAAAGATGAGACTTTCTCGATATTCCTGAAATTCTTCAAGAAAGTCACAAATGAGAAAAACACTACTATAGTATCTCTAAGAAGTGATCATGGAACAGAATTTGAAAATCACTTATTTGAAAATTTCTGCACTGAAAATGGAATTAATCATAATTTTTCAGCCCCTAGGACTCCACAACAAAATGGTGTAGTTGAAAGAAAAATAGGACTCTAGAAGACATGGCCCGTACCATGCTATGCGAAAGTAACCTACCAAAGTATTTTTGGGCGGAAGCTATTAACACAGCATGTTACATCTTAAACAGAGCTTTAATAAGACCAATATTAAAGAAAACACCTTATGAATTATGGAATGAAAGAAAACCAAATATAAAATACTTTCATGCATTTGGATGTAAATGTTTCATTCATAATAATGGTAAAAACAACTTAGGAAAATTTGATGCTAAATCTGATGAAGGAATTTTTCTAGGTTATTCAACAACTAGTAAAGCTTATAGAATCTTTAACAAGAAAACCTTAATTGTTGAAGAATCCATACATGTAGTGTTTGATGAATCTTTAGCAACTGGATCTGAAAAGATTGATGATGAGGAAGATACAAACATAATTGAAAAAGATCTTGAAAAACTTAATATTGAAGTATCTTCTGATCATGAACAAGAAGCTAAAGATGATGATTCACATAAGGACGATGATGTCAATATTGATCATAATGATATAGATCTTCCAAGAGACTGGAGATATGCCCATAGTCATCCCAAGGAATTGATTATAGGTGATCCATCTCAAGGTATAAGAACTAGATCATATATGAGAAATATTAGTAATCATCTTGCATTTGTTTCACAAATTGAACCTAAAACTATAGAAGATGCTGAAAAAGATAATAATTGGATGTTAGCAATGCAAGAAGAATTAAATCAATTTACAAGAAATAATGTATGGACTTTAGTTGAAAGACCTAAAAATCATTCAGTAATAGGATCAAAATGGGTTTTTAGAAATAAACTAGATGAAAATGGCATAGTAATTAGAAACAAAGCTAGATTAGTTGCAAAAGGATATAATCAAGAAGAAGGCATTGATTTTGATGAAACTTTTGCACCTGTAGCTAGATTAGAAGCTATTAGGCTATTACTAGCATTTGCATGTCACATGAACATTAATTTATTTCAAATGGATGTTAAAAGCGCATTTTTAAATGGATTTATAAATGAAGAAGTTTATGTAGAACAACCACCAGGTTTTATAGATCACGAATTTTCAAATCACGTTTTTAAATTACACAAAGCATTATATGGTTTGAAACAAGCACCTAGAGCTTGGTATGATAGGTTAAGTAAATTCTTAATTGAAAATGATTTCACAAGAGGAAATGTTGATAAAACATATTTTTGAAAAGAAAAAGTAAAGATTTACTTGTAGTACAAATATATGTTGATGACATTGTTTTTGGTGCTACTAACGATTCTCTATGTCAAGAATTTGCCAAGTTAATGCAGGGAGAATTCGAGATGAGCATGATGGGAGAACTCAACTTCTTCCTTGGACTCCAAATCAAACAAAGCAAAGAGGGTATCTTTATCAACCAAACAAAGTACACAAGAGAGATTCTAAAGAAATTTGGTATGGAATCAATTAAACCCCTCGGAACACCAATGAGTCCTTCATGCAAGCTGGACAAAGATGAAGAAGGTAAAAAGGTTGATCAAAGTATTATCGAGGTATTATCGGATCCCTTCTTTATTTAACAGCAAGTAGACCAGATATTATGTTTTCTGTATGTTATGTGCTAGATTTCAATCAGAACCTAAAGAATCACACTTAATAGCTGTTAAAAGAATACTAAGATACTTAAGTGGAACAAAAAATGTAGGTTTATGGTATTCTAGAGACTCCACATTAAATCTAATTGCATACTCAGATTCTGATTATGCCGGATGCAAGTTAGATAGAAAAAGCACAAGTGGTGCATGCCAATTTTTAGGAAGTAACTTAATCTCATGGTTTAGCAAAAAGCAAAATTCGGTTGCATTATCTACTGCGGAAGCAGAATATGTTGCAGCTGGAAGTTGCTGTGCTCAAATCCTATGGATTAAGAGACAACTTGAAGACTATGGTATCACACTTGATAAGACACCCATAAGATGTGATAATACAAGTGCAATAAATCTTACTAAAAATCCAATTCAACATTCAAGAACAAAGCACATTGAAATACGATATCACTTTATAAGAGAACATGTAGCCAATAATGAAATTTGTCTTGATTATGTGAATACTGAAGAACAACTTGCAGATATATTAACAAAACCCTTAAGTGAAGAAAGATTTTGTTATCTTAGAGGAGAATTAGGAGTTTGTGATCCTTTGGAATAGTTTTCTGAAACTCTTAAGGACATCTATCTAGATTTCATCATTTTCTTGAAAAATCTTGATATTTCAATAAGGAAATCTATCTAGATCTTGATTCATGTTTCCCCAATTGCTAAAGAACTTAAATCTATAATTTGATGATTAATTTGAATAGTTTCAAATCTTGAAACTCAATTTTTTATCTCTGAAACTGTTAGAGTCGACTCTGACAGTTTGCGGAGTCGACACCTGAGTTTTTGATTTTCTGTCTAAGTGATTAGAGCCGACTCTGGCTTTTGTGGAGCCGACTCTAATACGAGCGCTGACAGACTTTCTGGCTCGGAGCCGACACCCAGTTTTCGGGAGTCGACTCTAAGTCGAGTTAGGTCAAAAATAAAAAGGCGGAGTCGACCCCCAATCATTCCAATCGTCTCCTAAACATTCCTAAGAGCTCCAAAACTTTTCCAACTTCCCCAAATCCACTCAAAACCCCTGATTAACTTCCAATCCTCTCAATGGCACCAAAGAGGCGTGGATTCGTCGCTGGAGCATCCGTTCCAACGAGAAGACGCACGGTTCGAAGGCAACCATCGCCTTCTTCCTCTTCGGCCACTCAAGAGGATTCTCCACCTTCACCCTCATCTCCTAAGGTTGATCAATTAGCTGGTAAGACCATTACCACTGGGAGAAAGTTAATTTTGATTTATTTGAATCGGAGGGTTTCTCTATTGGAAGAAATTTAAGGGATATGGGATGGGAGAAAGTGTGCTCACTAGATTTGCCCACATATCCAGCATTGGTAAGAGAGTTTTATAATGGATTAAGCAGAGGAGAAGGAGGATTGATAAGCACAGTAAGAGGAACTAGGGTTATGGTAACAACTGAAATTCTTGGAACCCTATTAGAAATGCCCACTGTTGGTTTAATGGAATGTCAACTTAATGACAGAAGTGGTGCACTATCAAGGATGCTAGGAAGAGATGTGACTGAGTTCGAAGAGATCTTTGCAAATCAGTTAAACCTAGAACTCAGATTATTGCATAATATTGTGGTAGAATCTTATTTCCAAAATAGGGAGATTTGAGTATGTCTCGGAGCGAGACGTTCTGATGATGGACTGCATTATAACTGGAAGGCCAGTCAATTTAGCTGGCATGATGATAGGATACATGGCAGAGGCAGCCACTAAGAAAAGATCAACACTGCCCTACGGTATGATTCTGACATTAGTTTTTAGAAGCCAGGGTGTGCTCATAATGGAAAATGAACCTTTAAGAAAACTGAGACACACTGATTATTACAGCATTTCTACTATTCATAGAATGGGATTTAAGAAAGTTAATGGTGTTTGGATGAGGAGAGAGGAAAGAACAGATAGGGATGGTGCAGAGGGA
This sequence comes from Calamus simplicifolius, assembly GCA_900491605.1. Lineage (NCBI taxonomy): Eukaryota > Viridiplantae > Streptophyta > Magnoliopsida > Arecales > Arecaceae > Calamus > Calamus simplicifolius. The sequence continues at coordinate 234,628 of UESW01004282.1, forward strand.
ACCAGACTAGAAGAAATCCCGGGACCATCTACTGCGGGACCATCAGTCCCTGATTCATCTTTTGCGGGACCTTCGTCTGCTGGACCTTCGGAGGCCGGACCGAGTTCTATTCCATCACCTCCACATCAGCCTATAACAAATTCTGGAGGATTTTCTAATGAACAACTTGATCAGTTAAGAAGCTTACTTGCTGAGTATGACAGTCACAGATCAAATGAAATTAATCAATTGAAAGAAGACTTTAATCAGTTAAAAGAAGAATTAAATTCGAGACTGGACATGCTATCCTTTACCTTAGGCAGTTCTGTGGAATCCTTTGGAGCTGAGCTTCACAAGATCTTCGAAAGGATGGAAGGCATTGCCGATGGATCAGGATCGTATGTTCATGCAACGGGTCAATTAAGAAGGATATTGACCTTGCAGTCTCTCAAATCGAAGCCTGCCTTGAAAATTTTAAGAAGTCACAAAAAGATGATGTAATGGAGATAATAGGTCATCTAAAGAAAATTGTATTCAAGCACATTTGATCTTGTTTTAGAGTTTGATAGCTTGTACTTAGGAAGTTTTTGATTATCCAATGTATTTCATTTTGAGATGTAAATGAATCAACTGATGTAATGGTTCTTGCATATGAAATACAATTTCACTTTTTCAAATTTTGATTGATTGGATTCCTATGCTTATTGAGATTATAAATTTTTTTTTCTTTACTCTCCTTATTGCTATAACAAAAAAGGGGGAGAGATAGTTGTGTATATGCAAAGAAAGAAAAGATTATATATGCATAAAGAAAGAAAGAAAGGGGGAGAAGGGAGAATTAATTGTTTATGCAAAATGAATTGAAATGATTAATCTGTTACAATTTGATGTTTATATATAAGAGGAGCTACTCAATGCAGGGGGAGCTTAACAAAAAGCTCATTTACAATCTTATGCACATTAAGTTTAACAATTCAATATTAATGGATTGTACAATTTTAAAGTTTACATTGAACATTGGCATCAAAACCTTAATTTCAATGGTTTAAAGTTAAAATGACTATAATCCTTAATTTGATTGAATTTTGAATGCATATACTCAAAGTTTTTGTTATCATCAAAAAGGGGGAGATTGTTGACCCAATTGATGATTTTGATGATTAACAAAACTATTGAGTATAATTTTTGAAGGCTCTAATGATTTTGATTTAGTGTTTCAGCCTATAAGACTATTGAAAGATCAAAATCAAGTGTTACAATGTGTTCTGGATCGAATCTAATGTCTAGGTAAGAATTGCAGACATTAGAGTCGACTCCGAGAATCACAGAGCCGACTCCGGAACTGGCACGGTCATTAGAGTCGACTCCGAGACTGTGAGAGTCGACTCTCACAGACGGAGCAGAAAGTCGATTTTTCTGGCTCCAACCTAGAGTCGACTCCGGGTAAGTTAGAGTCGACTCCGGAAAAGCATCTTGTCGACCCCAGAAAAGCCAGAGACGACTCCGGAAATATCATTTTAAATCGCCTCGAGCTAGAGCCGACTCCAGAAAAGTTAGAGTCGACTCCAACCCACCTGGAACGAAAAACGAAGTTGCCAGATCAGCTCTAACGGTAACTTTTCTATTTTTACTCATTTCTAACGGATATATTTTGATAGAAGGTACACTCCAACGGATAGTTTTATTCCAAAAAGGGTGTAAAAGAAATCTATAAAAGGGGAGTCTATTGTTCAAAAAAAGAGAGAAAAGAGAAAAAAAAAAGAAAAACAAGAAAATCTGAGATAGACAAATCCCATTTCAAAAATCCGTGAGCTTGAATCTTGAAAGGAAAACCTTCTAGCTCAAATCCACTCCACTCCAAAAAGCTCAAGAGGAATCCAAAGCGTTCAAATCAAAGTCTTGTGGATTTCCCAACTTGGAGAAAGAAGTTCAGATTCTTGCTTTTCAACCTTCTCAACTGCTTCAACTGTGAAGAATCGGAGCTGAGGCTTGATTCAACCAGCAAGGAGAAGAAGAAAAGAAGAAAAGAAGAAAAGCTCAAAAGCCAACCATCTTCAAATCAGGCTTTCTAAACTTGTTATATTATTTGATTATTGCTCATTAAGGAGCTTTGTATTCAAAAATATATTTATTTGTTTGTATCTAGTTCAATCTGGGGGATTGAACTAGAGGAGGTAGTTTACCTCGGTACAAGCTTGGTAAAGCTTGTGTTAGGGTTTTTGTGCTGGTGAGCCTTTGAAAAACCAGCTGGGTTCGTTGTGCACCCGGTAAAACAACAAGTTTGAGTTGTGAGCTTGGAAAACAACTCGCTGTAATCTAGAGAGATTATAGTGTGGACCCAAGTGAATCTTGGGAGTGGACGTAGGTGTTGGATACACCGAACCACTATAAAATCTTTTGTGTTTGCCGTGTTCTATTGTCTCTATCTCTATCTCTATTCTATTCACTGCACTTTTTAGTTACTTTGCATTTGCCTTTATTAATCTCAAGCAAACTATTTAAAAAGGGGCTAAAATTTTTAAGAACCCAATTCACCCCCCCCCCCTCCTCTTGGGTTGCTATCTGGGCCAACAGCATGGTATGCACTCTTACTAGCATGAAGCATGTCCCATAACTCAAGAAGAATTTGGTGTCATTGGGATATTTAGAGCAGACTGGATACAGCTTCAGCAATCATGCCAAGAGTGGAGTTCTGTGATAGAGATATAGACTAAAAGATATGCTTTATGTTATGTCTTTACATTTTTAATGAGAATTCATTTTGAGCAATGTGTGCCATTTACTATATATATGTGCATGTGTCTAGTATTCACAAAGAGTATTTGATCTAGTGTGTAGAGTACGGCTTACACACAGAAGACTAGATCATCGGTTCTTTTGGAATACAAGTTTATTGTTCACAGTTTTAGATGGAATTGGACACACCATCAGTAGAACTATAGCACAAATTTTAGTAGGTCTGTCTTGACTACGGGGAATGGTTTATTCTAACTATTTGTGCTAGTACACTTTGTGTGTATTGAACAGGACCCAGTTGAGTTGATTATTTTATACTGACTTTATAAAATAATTTAGAACTCATGAATATTATGATTACTTATGCTCTTAATCTGAATTCTGTTTCTAGACACGTGTATGTAGTGTTTATTGCCTTGATTACACATAGAGTGAGATTCTATATGAGTCAATAAACTCAGTGGGTTGGGCAATAACATTATGTATATGGTGAATATTAATAGTTGAAGGAATCCACGTCCTGTTAATTTGGACTGATGATATCCCCTTGAGAAAGCTTATAAGTTTTGATTGTATCAAATCTTGCAAGTGGATTTTGAATCCGATACATCAAATAAGTTAAGTGGATAAGTCTCAAGGATAATAACAGCCAATTAAATTATATTGTCAGTATTTAAATTTAATTGGTGGATATCTGTAATCTTAACGTGGGAAGAAAATAAGTATTTAATATTAAGGCTCGAAATATAAATTCGAATATGATTAGGAGTATAATTATAATTCTTTAGTGGAATGAATTATAATTTACGTAATTAAATCCTAACCCGGGATAGGATTAGGAGATTTAATTACGTGGGAAGTCCTTTTCATATTTGCCTATTTGGTCCCTGTTGTAGCCCTATAAATACCCTCTCAATTGGTTTCTAGGGTTAACGCTTTTGAGAAAAAAGAAAAGCAAGAAACCCTAGGTCGGCCGAGAGAGATCCCACCATCTTGAGAGAGAAGAAGGTATTTCGGGAATACGACGGAAGGCCAAAAGGTTGAGGTCGAGCAATCAAATCAAGTGTTCCAGCGTTCAAGTCTGAAGGTATAATCTTATACTCATAGATTAGAACGGTAAAAGATTTTTGCATTACTCATATACGCTATAGCCATGATCTTGGGGGTATTCCGCGCTTCCCAACATTCTGAACATCTTTAATGAAGCTATGATGGTGATGAGAGGAAAAAGGCTGGAGAACAACTTATATAGGTTGGAAGGCTCTGTGATGATCAAAAAATTTGAGGCAGCAGCTGTGGAACAGGATCCTCGGGATGTGTACAGTATGTGGCATTACCGCCTAAGCCACATGGAAGACAGGGGAATGAAAGAACTGAGCAAAAGAGGGATGCTTCCAGACCTAAGTTGTAGAGATATGGAGATCTGTGAGTCATGTCAGATGAGAAAGTAGAGGAGAGTACAATTCTTGATCAACACAACTAGGAGTGCAGAACCCTTAGAGTTAGTACACATGGATGTCTGGGAACCAGCCCTAGTTTCTGCAAGGAATGGGGCCAGATACTTCTTTACCCTAATAGATGATTTCTCAGGAAAGCAGTGGATCTACTTCATGAAGAGAAATTAGAGGTCTTTACCAAGTTCAGAATCTGGAAGGCTAAGGTGGAAAGAGTGCAGGGTAGGAGTGTGAAGTGTCTGAGGTCAGATAGTGGCGAGGAATATACCAGTAGGGAGTTCCAAAGATTTTATGAGGAGTGGGGCATCAAAAGATACTTCTTGATGATGAAAACTTCTCAACAGGAAGGGATGGCTGAGAGGATGAACATAATACTATTGAAAAAAGCAAGATGCTTGAGGCTGTAGGCAGGACTTTCAAAGATGTTCTGGATTGACGCGGTAGGTGTAGCTTGCTTCTTGGTCAATTGGTCACCACACACAAGGTTGGATGGAGGCATTCCAGAGGAGATATGGTCTGGAGGAAAGACAAGCCTGAACCATCTGAGGGTGTTTGGATGCATAGCATATATACATGTTGGTGCTGGGAGCGGAGTAAGTTGGACGTCAGGTCAAAAAAGATGATGTTCCTGGGCTACCCACATAAAATCAAGGGGTATCGACTATGGACCCCTTAGAGAAGAAGGTTATCATCAACAGAGATGTAACCTTCGATAAGAGCTCGATTCTTCAGAATAGAGATGGTACAAATGTTAGGAAATATGTCCTACAGCCAATCGTCTAGCTTATAGACGGTTGTGATTCATTGTACATGATTTATTTGATTAATAAAAGTTATTTTGGCAGTACAACATATTTTTTCATCTTCCAATAGAACTCTTATATATTGTAGTCCTTAGAATTATATTTATTCGAGAAAGGAGGAATTATCAAGTAATTCTTAAATGGATTCGTGACCAAATGATACGTTATTACCTAGGACAATAACGTAGTCAAGTATAATTTGTTGTATGCCATATATGTTGGTTTGTCCTTTTAAACCAAGGAGTGTATGACACTAGTATGGCATGCAGGTGAGTGTAAGAGTATATTCACTGAATAGTGGCTCACCTCTGTTGAGTACTCTACTGTCAAGGGTATCTCACAAAAGGGCAATAGGTATAAGTGTCCATTTGACCTGAGACTATCATGGTGACTTAGTAAGCAACTCACTGTACTTAGGCGCTGGACTATCTAGATTTATAATCCAGTGATGGAAGGATGCTGGGTATAGTCAAGTATTTATTAAATCAGTGATGAGTCAAGATGGAATTATCCACTCTAAGTATTAGAGTTAATACTCGGTTTGTTTTTAATTTTGCAAAACCTTGGCCAGGGTACTCCATGTGAGGAGTCACAGGATTGTACATGTTGAAACACACTTAGATGTTTTTAAAAGTTGGCAGTTAACTCTAAATTCATCTTGAGTATTTGGACAAGGGGATGAATTATACTGTAACCATAGCCTAGGTTCTTGAATATTGCTTTGCATACATTCGGTCTATTCGGACGTCGAATACCATTGCTAGATGGTCACATCGATTGGTATAGAAAGTGTTCCTATGCTACCGACTTAGATTCGAACCTATGGAGTCATGCACATAGTCAGGTGACTGAAGATAGGCTTAATCCATGATCTAAGTGGGACTTGGTCATATGGATAATACCGAATTTATACTAGCAATGTCTAGCTAGCACTGGGCATTAGCGGTAGTACTTATTCTAGGGACAAACTTGAGTTAGTTGTAACTTAAGTGAATTTTTAGGATTTATTCAGACCCATTGTGGGATAGGACTTGAACCATAGACCAATGGTTGGTTTGACGATAGAGTAGTTTAGATCTGGTTTCAAAGTGGTTTGAATCGGATATCCAATATAGCCTCTGATCATTTATTTATGAATTTTGAAATCATAAATTACTTTAAATTGAAAAATAAGTCCAATGCGAAGTATGGTTCAAGATCTTCGTATGGGTTCTTCCGGTTTTTAATTTGGACTTCAAACGGATTTAATTGATTATTTTTGTATTTATAAATATTTTAAATATTTTTTATATCATTGCGGGCAGCGGAGACTTTGAAACTTTAGAAAATTTATGATTCTACTATTTTATGTAAATTACGATTATGCCATTTTATTTAAATTACAGTTCTACCATTGAGATGGCGTGAATTTAAAACTTTATATAAATTATGATTTTATCATTTCGATAACGTGAATTTAAAATTTTATTTAATCCAAGGGTTGAGATTAAATCAAGTCATGGGAGTACATAGGCTTAGGGTTTAGTTTAATCTCATTGGATTAGTCCATGAGAGTTTTTGTTGAGTATGAGCCTGACCCACTTGATGGATGTATTTAAACTCTAGTTTCTAGGGTTTGGATGGAATAGAAAATACAAATTCTTTTCTCCCAATCTTCTCTCTCATCATAGGGTAGCAATCCTATCTTCTTCCTCCTCCTCCCTCTTGTTGTCGTGACGTGAAGATAAGGAACGGCTTCGTGAAGACCAAGCTTCCATGTAGGCACGACTTCGCAATGTCAAGCTAGCTGTGATCAAGTTCTTGGTCCAGTGAGGGAGTGTCTTCATATGGTTTCACACAGAGATTTCCCAGCATCGCGTGAGAGAAAAGAAGCACACATGGACGTGAACGGATGGTGATCGGTGAAGGGAGAGGGGAGTTCCACGCAAAGTTGTCAATTTCGTTTCAGATTATATTTTCGTTTTAGCTTATGAAATAAAATATTTTGGTATTGGACTTTTGGAGCTTTGTTTTGGAATATATATATATATATATATATATTAAAAAATTTATTCATAATTCATACTCTTCATAAATAATAATAACAACATAAAAATAAAGAGTTTGAGTTTTTGAGAGGTGCGGCCATGCGACTGAAAAAAAAATGATAGGGTAACTAGGGTTTTTTTTGACATTATATATATATATATATATAAAATGGTCCTGAAATGTTTGACAATTCATAAATTGGTCTCTGAAACATATTTTGTCGAAATGGCCGAAACATGCCGAAACGGCTGAAACACGCCAAAACGTACCAAAATGATCAAAAAATCTTTCGAAGCTAAACGTAGGGCTCATCTTTTCGGATAAGCCACATAAACAAAACATTTCGGCCGAAACGGCCGAAACGAAATGAAATTGACAACTTTGGTTCCAAGGTCAACTGGCTTGGAAAGCATTCGAGTTTTTGAGAGGTGTGGCCATGCGACTGAAAGAAAAAGGGTAGGGTAACTAGGTTTTTTTGACATTATATATATATATTAAAATGGTCCTGAAAGATTTAATAATTCACAAATTGTTCCCCGAAACATATTTTGCTGAAATAACTGAAACATGCCAAAACGACCGAAACATGCCAAAATGCACCGAAATGACCAAAAAAATCTCCCGAAGTGAAACGTAGGGCTCAGTTGGGTTGGGAAAGGAGTTCCAGCCAGCAAATAAAATCAAGAAAAAGGATTTAGTGATTAAAATCAAATCCTAGAATAAAGGGGGCTACGAAGTATTTGAACTTCAGTTCAAAGGGTTCAAGAACAGAAGGTTGCACTAATCTGATTGTTGGTAACAAATGATGAAAGCTTACTAATCTGATTGTTGGTAATAAAGGATGAAAGCTCTCTAATCTGATTGTTGGTAACAAAGGATGAAAGCTCAAGATACTTCTCCAGCAAGGTTGATCCCATTACTGTTCATCAAGAACTAAACCCCAACAGTTCAATGGGCTACACAGAAAGAAAGAAGTTTTCAAAACTTCAGCCAGCTCATTGTTTCAATTGGATGGTGTTTTCAATCCCAAATTCCCAATTGGGCTGAAATTTTAGAAATGTCTTTATAAAGTTGAAAGGCAAAATGTCAACAATTAATATTGGACTCAAAGCATTCTACCCTAAGTTTTGGGAAGATCCATTTTTGGAAAATATTTCTCCACTATCTTATTGTTATCTATTTCGATCAATAAAGAATACTGATGTTGTTATTGTGGTAATCTAAATATTGAATTATTTGATGATAGTATTAATAGCAAACCTTTAGTTTGAATTACTTGATAGATTTTACTGTGTCCTTCCAGGGCACTCCCACGGGAAGAAAGCAAGTGTAGCACTCCCAACAAATATTAAAAAATTAATCATGCAATCAAGTTTCTGCTTAAAAATTTCATATAGGCAAATTGTCAGGGATGGAAACAAAGGGAAGGACGCTGTTAAGTTTGAGCGCCACCATGCGAATAGGCCAGAAAGAAATCAGCCAGTTGAAGAGGCAGCAGCAGCCGCCGCCGCCCTTCATGCTTGTTGTCGTGTTGCGTCCTTGATACATTTTTAAAGGGAAATAAATGAATTAAACTTTCCATCAATACATCACATAATATTTCTTACTAAACATTCTCTTTCATGATGCTTTTAGATGTAAACTCATGTGAGAATTTTTGACCCATCAAATGCTTGTCATATGTCTATTGATGAAATCTTGAAATTCCAAGAATCATAGCGTCTTAACATAGTGATCAGAATGCAACAGAGCCACCATCTGACAGTAATAGTGAAGATGTAGTACCCGGTTCCCGGTTCATGTGAATCAGGTTCAGGACTTGGTCCTGTGCTATTTGACGCTTCGCTCTCAGCGAAGCGCTTCGTTTTTCCGGACCCTTAAACTGAAGCGTTACGCAGGGGATTATATATGTGATGGAGGGAGACTCCCTCCATCATCCTGGCTTCCGTTTCCTTCAGGTAATCCCTGGCCTCTAGAGAGAGAGAGAGAGAGAGAGAGAGAGAGAGAGAGAGACAGAGAGAACGTGAGAGGCAGAGAGAGAGAAGAGAAAGAGAGCGGAAGAGTGTGGCCGGCCGAACCTTGGTTCAGGCCCGGCGGCGTGCTCGCCGCCTCGCCGAGCCTGAGCTTCGGCCGGCGACCCCGCCGGCACCGGGGGAGGTGTCTGGCGGGGTGGTGGTGGTTCGGAACCGGCTTCCGTTGGTTGGTTCGGGCCCGGCGGCGTGCTCGCCGCCTAGCCGGGCCTGAGCTCCGGCCTGTCGCCTCCACCGGCGCCGGGCGTGCGTCTGGTCGAGGTCCGGCCGGCCAAGGTGGCCGGCCGTGCCGCCGGCACAGTATCATGCCGCGCGGATGTGAGAGAGAAATAGAGTGAAATTAAGAGAGAGGGGGAGGAATGGGTGGCCGGTCGCGGCGGCGGCCGGCTCTGGCCTGGCCACCGGCGGCCGGGCCGCCCTCAATTTGGCCGGTGGCGGCCCTGGCCGCCGGCGAGATACCCGTCCCCTGTTCGGTGAAACAGGGGATCGGGATGGCTTTGGGATGAATCGGCCCGGCTGGGCCGGCCGGTTCAGGGCCTATTGGGCCGTGCAGCGAACAGAATTGGGGCTGGTTTTTGGGCCCCGTAACGGGCCGGGATTAGCAAAAAAATTATATGGCTAGAATCTGGATTAATTCTAGTTTCTTGGGGTATTTTTACTTCCCCAATTGGGTGTGTATAGTGGGAGATATTCGAGCCCAAAGTTGGGCCCGTGAACTAGTCTGGATAGAATTCTAAGGGTCATTTTAATATTCTTATTCTAATAAATTAATTGTGTAAAATGATCCTGTAGGTGCTCAGACATCTGACTAGCTGATATATACCTGTTGAATTACGTACTGAGGTAAGTAAGCCAGTTATCAGTATATAATAAATTATTTTATTCATTATATGAATAATTAAATTGTGAACTATATTGTGACATGAAGAATTGTTATGGATATTGGCTAAATTGTAAGTAGATAAATATTATGAATACATTGTTTATGTGCTATGATTGAGAATGATTTCATATGTGGATGTTATGCATGAGAGATGCAGTTATTATGACATTGATGTGATATATTACATGCAATTGTTAAGTAAGTATAATCCACTGTTTATGCAATATAAAGATGTTATTGATATGTTAGTGCATGATGTGAGGTACTGCTATGTGTCGCCGCGGTTCTCCTTTATCATGTCATACCACACACACATCTAGAGGATGTGTTCTGATGATCTATGCCACACACACATCTAGAGGATGTGTTCTGATGATTTATGCCACCTACACGTCTAGAGGATGTGTTCTGTTTATTTATGTCATTCACACGTCTAGAGGATGTGTTCTGCTTGGTTCGAGATGACATCATGCATCTAGAGGATGTGTTCTGAGTTACTTGAGGTGGCATCACACATCTAGAGGATGTGTTCTGCTTGGTTCGAGGTGGCATCACACATATAGAGTATGTGTTATGGTGGATTATGATATGGAGTGACCCTGGTATCTGGACCCTTTCAGTAGGGGGATGCTTGTTGGTACACCATTGAGATATTGCAGGGCCGTGGGTCACATTTGCAGCTACCATTGAGGGTATAAACAGTGGGTTTACTTACATTGCATGTTGAGTATTTGTGGAATGTTTAAGCATGCAAATCATTATGTGCTTATAGATTGTTATGCTATGAATTGACTATATAACGTGGCTTACTTATTGAGTGTAAGCTCATAAAAATCTTACAATGTTTTTGTCAGAGCCACGAGATTGAAGATGGATTGTTGGGGTGATGGATCTTCTATTAAAAAAATAAGACCCATTATTTTGTTGTAACTCCAGTATTACTTATGTGTAGGGCTTGATGCCCAAACTTTATTATTGTGGTGTGTAAGGTTTGTAACCCAAAACTTTTAGTATTCAGTGATGTATTTGGCTTGGTTATATACATAATAGTGTTATGTGTGAAAAATTTTGTGACGCCTTGCGTGCCCGGCATGCGGCGGGTTGTCACCCTAGCCCGATATTTGGGTCTGGGGCGTGACAGCTTTAGTGGTATCAGAGCTCGGTTATGACCCTAGGGACACGGGCATATTGACATGATAACACGTAGAGAACATATTTTGATGACATTATAGAAACCTAAGACTTTAGCTTATGATGATATTAACCACAACTAATTTAACAGGAAATAGATATGGCTCGCCGTTCTAGGAGCCAACAATATGAGGAAGACTCTCAGGCCGGTAATGCTGATCAGCCGGTGGGTCAAGGAACTACTGGAGGTACGGCCCCTGCCAACCCAATAGGGACTGATCATCAGTGATTCCAATCCGAGATGCTTCAAGCTCTCTCGGGTATGGCGCAGTCTATGCGGGACATGCAGCATCAGATCCAGTAGGCTTTGACCACTCAGTCTGCACCCCCTTCTGCTCCGACTCAGCCTACCCTTCCTGTTCCGCAGTTGCAGCCAACCTTACCCACTCAATCAGCACCACCGACCCAGTCTGCTTTATCTCAATCCTAGGTGGGGATCGGCCGCAGCTTTGTAGATTTCAAGAAGTTTGCCCTGCTCCTTTCTCTGGTTCAAGCAACCCTATTGATGCTGAGAGATGGGTGCGAGATATGGAGAAGGCTTTTATGGCCGATGGTAGTCAGGAGATGGAGAGGATCAGATTTGCTACTTATCTCTCCAAGGGGAGGCTTATGACTGGTGGTTAGTAGAGGAGCAGCGTCGGGATGGTCAGACTATTTCTTGGGAGCAGTTTAAGGAGGCATTCTTCGACAAGTACTTTCCTAGGAGTATGCAGAGGCGGATGAAATCAGAATTTCTTAAGTTAGAGCAAAGGAATCTTTCGGTAGCCCAATATGAAGCTGAATTCACTAGGTTGGCCCGTTTTGCTCCAAGTATAGTATCTAACGAAATGGCCAAGATCACCCGATTCACGGAGGGACTTCAACCCAGACTGATGCAGGCGGTCAATGCATTTGAGCTTCACACTTACAGTGCCGTGGTAAATAAGGCCTTAATAATTGAGAGAGATATGAATACGGTTCAGAGGGATTGGGAGCAGCAGAAGAAGAGGAAAGGGCATAATTCTAGCCAACCCCCAGCTCAGGCCAAGAAGAGAGGTGCACCTCAGGCCCCAGGAGGACAACCGAATAGAGAGGCTCGCTGCTTTCGCTGTGGGAATTTCCACCCGAGGAGACATTGCCGTGGAGTGTCTGGTGCCTGTTTCTCCTGTGGAAAGACTGGCCATAAGATAGCCACATGTCCCCTTCGAAAGAACCAGCAGCCATCTTCCACTCAAGAGACGAGTCAGCAGCAGCAACCACCGAGGACTCAGGGAAGGGTCTTTGCTCTTACTCAGCAGGATGCTGCCGCTTCTAATTCTGTGGTGATAGGTATATCAATATTTCACATCTAGCATTACATTCTTATCTTGTGCAATGCATTAATAATTAGTTAGGACATTATATTCTTATTGTTAAAATGAAATTTCATTTACGTCCAGGAATGATTAAGATAGGCAATGATTATGCTCAGACTCTAATTGATCCGGGTGCCATGCATTCGTTTATATCTGACACCTACCTTGACAAGAATGCATCATTGACACCTGAATCTCTAGACCATGAATTACACATTGCCTTTCCAAATGGTGATACTATGAAAGTTGATACTGTATGAAATCCTGCTTGATTATTATTGAGGATAGGAAGCTGAATGCCAATCTTATTGTCCTTCCACTGAAATTCTTTGATGTTATCCTTGGCATGGATTGGTTAGCTTCCTATCATGCTTCTGTAGACTGTTTCAGGAAGATCATCAACTTCAAAATTCCTTGTCAGCCCGAATTTAGTTTTACTGGTGGCCAGAAACTTCTAGCCTCAGTGTTTATTTCGGCTCTATAGGCTGAAAAGTATCTGAGGAGTGGTGGCCAAGGATTTCTTGTTGTTATTAATGATCTTCAAAAGAAAGAGGCCAAGTTGGAGGATATTCCTATAGCTAGAGAATTCCCTGATGTCTTCCGGATGAATTATCGGAGTTGCCCCCTGACCGGGAGGTTGAGTTCTCCATTGATTTGATTCCTGGAACTGGACCTATATCCAAGGCCCCTTATCGTATGGCCCCGGCTGAGCTAAAAGAGTTGAAGGACCATTTGCAGGAACTCTAGATCGGGGATTTATCAGGCCTAGTGCTTCTCCTTGGGATGCTCCAGTTCTATTTGTTAAGAAGAAGGATGGCAGTCTTCGGCTATGCATTGATTACCGGGAAATCAACAAGGTGACAGTGCAAAATAAGTACCCTTTGCCGAGGATTGATGACTTGTTTGACCAACTTCAAGGAGCCCGGGTATTCTCTAAGATTGATCTCAGGTCAGGTTATCATCAGCTTAAAGTCAAGGATGGGGATGTGCCTAATACAGCTTTCAGAACTAGATATGACCATTATGAGTTTTTGGTGATGCCATTTGGTTTGACTAATGCCCCGGCAACGTTCATGGATTTGATGAACAGAATGTTTAGGCCATACTTGGATCAGTTTGTGGTTGTATTTATTGATGATATTTTGATATTCTAAGAGTCTCAGGGAGCATGAGGATCACTTGAGGATTGTGCTTCAGACTCTTCGGGAGAAGAAGCTTTATGCCAAGCTGCAGAAGTGTGAGTTTTGGTTGGACCAAGTAGCTTTCTTGGGTCACGTAATTTCTGCGGATGACATTTCTGTGGACCCGAAGAAGATTGAAGCTATTATTAGCTGGAGCCGACCTTCTAATGTGGCTGAAGTCAGAAGCTTCTTGGGGCTAGCTGGGTATTATCAAAAATTTGTGGAAGACTTCTCTCGCATTGCTCTACCCCTAACTCGTTTAACCCAGAAACGAGTGAAGTTTGACTGGTCAGAGGAGTGTGAGGAAAGTTTTCAGGAGCTAAAGCAGCGTTTGGTGTCAACTTCCATCCTTGTTCTTCCGACAGGATCTGAGGGTTTTACACTTTATACTGATGCCTCTCGGAAAGGATTGGGATGTGTCCTAATGCAGAATGGAAAGGTGATAGCCTATGCTTCCAGACAGCTGAAGCCTTATGAGCAGAACTATCCTACTCATGATCTGGAATTAGCTGCGGTGGTTTTTGCTTTGAAGATTTGGCGGCATTATCTCTATGGGGTGTCGTGTGATGTGTATACAGACCATAAGAGTCTAAAATATATCTTCACATAGAAGGAGCTCAATTTGAGGCAGAGGAGGTGGTTGGAACTTCTGAAGGACTTGATCTAAATCTACATTATCATCCTGGGAAGGCTAATGTTGTGGCTGATGCTTTGAGTAGGAAGACCTCTTCTGAGTTAGCTGCTATGCTTACCTCCCAGCCTCACATTCTGAAGGACCTCGAGAGGTGGGAGATTGGACTGAGAGTACAGCAGTCTGATGGACTTGTTGCTGCACTTATTCTTCAGCCGACTCTTGTTGACAGAATTAAGTCCTCCCAGATGGAAGATCCAGATCTTCAAAGATTTAAAGTTGCTGTTCAGTTAGGAGTTCAGAGTGGATTTTATGTAATGGATGATGGATCCCTGAGATTTGAAGGCAGACTTTGTGTACCTAGCAATGAGGAGTTGAAAGCCGAGATTTTGAGGGAGGCTCACTACTCTCCCTATACTGTGCATCCTGGTGGTACTAAAATGTATAGAGACTTAAAGGAGAATTTTTGGTGGAAAGGGATGAAGAGGGATATTGCTCAGTTTGTGGCCAAATGCTTAGTATGTCAGCGAGTGAAGGCCGAGCATCAAAAACCTGCGGGACCTCTTCAATCTTTGATGATTCCTCAGTGGAAATGGGAAAAGATTACTATGGATTTTGTGACTGGTCTGCCCAAAACTCCCAGGAGTAATGATGCAGTTTGGGTTATTGTGGACAGACTGACAAAGTCAGCTCATTTCCTACCTTTCAGAGTTGGAGTCTCGAGTGACAGATTGGCTAGTTTGTATTTGAAGCAGATTGTGAGACTCCATGGTGTTCCTGTCTCTATTGTATCTGACCGGGATACCAGATTTGTATCATAGTTTTGGAAGAGTCTTCATAAAGCCTTGGGGACCAAATTGAACTTCAGTACGGCTTATCATCCCCAGTCTGACGGGCAGTCAGAAAGGACCATACAGATTCTAGAAGATATGTTGCGCGCCTGTGTAATGGACTTGGGTGGGGCTTGGGATAACCACTTATCTTTGGTGGAGTTTGCTTATAACAATAGTTATCAAGCCAGTATCCAGATGGCCCCATTTGAGGCTTTGTACGGTAGGAGGTGCAGATCTCCTTTATGTTGGGATGACGTAGGGGAAAGGAAATTGCTAGGCCCTAAGCTGATCCAGCAGACAGTTGACAAGGTGCATTTGATCAGGGAGCGTCTTCGTACAGCTCAGAGCAGGCAGAAAAGTTATGCTGATGTTAGAAGAAGAGAGTTAGAATTTCAGGTTGGGGATCATGTTTTCTTAAGGGTATCACCAACCAAGGATGTGATGAGATTCGGGATTAGAGGAAAGCTTAGTCCACGCTATATTGACCTTTTGAGATCTTGAGCAGAGTTGGGGAGGTTGCGTACAGCTTAGCACTGCCTCCGATTTTATCTGGTGTTCACAATGTATTCCATGTATCTATGTTGAGGAAGTATGTTTCGACCCCAGTCATGTTATAGCTTATGAGCCTATTCAGTTGAGGAAGGATTTATCATATGAGGAACATCCTGTGCGTATCGTGGACCGTAAGGATCAGATTCTGAGATGGCGTACCATCCCTTATATCAAAGTTCAGTGGAATAATCACTCTGAGAGGGAGGCTACTTGGGAGCTGGAGGAGGAAATTAAAACGAAGTATCCACAATTATTTGAAGGTAATTTATCTATCTAAGATTGTTGACCTTTGATTAATTTGATTGATCCGTAGTGATGAGGTCATGTGTCAATTTCGAGGCCGAAATTTTTATAAGGGGGGAGGATGTAGTACCCGGTTTCCAGTTCATGTGAACCAGGTTCAGGACTTGGTCCTGTGCTATCTGACGCTTCGCTCTCAGCGAAGCGCTTCATTTTCCTGGACCCTTAAACTAAAGCGTTATGCAGGGGATTATATATGTGATGGAGGGAGACTCCCTCCATCATCCTGGCTTCCGTTTCCTTCAGGTAATCCCTGGCCTCTAGAGAGAGAGAGAGAGAGAGAGAGAGAGAGAGAGAGAGAGAGAAGTGAGAGAGAGAGAGAGAAGAGAAAGAGAACGGGAGAGTGTGGCCGGCCGAACCTTGGTTCAGGCCCGGCAGCGTGCTTGCCGCCTCGCCGGGCCTGAGCTTCGGCCGGCGACCCCGCCGGCAGGGGGAGGTGTCCGATGGGGTAGTGGTGGAGAGAGAGAAGAGAGAGGGCCAATCGGCCCCTCTCTCGCGCGGTGGAACCGGCTTCCGCTGGTTGGTTCGGGCACGGCGGCGTGCTTGCCGCCTCGCCGGGCCTGAGCTCCGGCCTGTCGCCTCCACCGGCGCCGGGCGTGCGTCCGGTGGAGGTCCGGTCGGCCAAGGTGGCCGGCCGTGCCGCCGGCACAGTATCGTGCCGTGCGGATGTGAGAGAGAAATAGAGTGAAATTAAGAGAGAGGGGGAGGAATGGGTGGCCGGCCGCGGCGGCGGCCGGCTCTGGCCCAGCCACCGGCGGCCGGGCCGCCCTCAATTTGGCCGGTGGCGGCCTTGGCCGCCGGCGAGATACCCCTCCTCTGTTCGGTGAAACAGGGGATCGGGATGGCTTTGGGATGAATCGGCAGCCGGCCGGTTCAGGGCCTATTGGGTCGTGCAGCGAACAGAATTGGGGCTAGTTTTTGGGCCCCGTAACGAGCCGGGATTAGCAAAAAAATTATATGGCTAGAATCTGGGTTAATTCTAGTTTCTTGGGGTATTTTTACTTCCCCAATTGGGTGTGTATAGTGGGAGATATTCAAGCCCAAAGTTGGGCCCATGAACTAGTCTGGGTAGAATTCTAAGGGTCATTTTAATATTCTTATTCTAATAAATTAATTGTGTAAAATGATCCTGTAGGTGCTCAGATATCTGACTAGCTGATATATACCTGTTGGATTACGTACTGAGGTAAGTAAGCCAGTTATCAGTATATAATAAATTATTTTATTCATTATATGAATAATTAAATTGTGAACTATATTGTGACATGAAAAATTGTTATGGATATTGGCTAAATTGTAAGTAGATAAATATTATGAATACATTGTTGTTTATGTGCTATGATTGAGAATGATTTCATATGTGGATGCTATGCATGAGAGATGCAGTTATTATGACATTGATGTGATATATTACATGCAATTGTTAAGTAAGTATAATCCACTGTTTATGCAATATAAAGATGTTATTGATATATTAGTGCATGATGTGAGGTACTGCTATGTGTCGCCGCGGTTCTCCTTTATCATGTCATACCACACACACATCTAGAGGATGTGTTCTGATGATCTATGCCACACACACATCTAGAGGATGTGTTCTGATGATTTATGCCACCTACACGTCTAGAGGATGTGTTCTGTTTATTTATGTCATTCACACGTCTAGAGGATGTGTTCTGCTTGGTTCGAGATGACATCATGCATCTAGAGGATGTGTTCTGAGTTACTTTGAGGTGGCATCACACATCTAGAGGATGTGTTCTGCTTGGTTCGAGGTGGCATCACACATATAGAGTATGTGTTATGGTGGATTATGATATGGAGTGACCCTGGTATCTGGACCCTTTCAGTAGGGGGATGCTTGTTGGTACACCATTGAGATATTGCAGGGCCGTGGGTCACATTTGCAGCTACCATTGAGGGTATAAACAGTGGGTTTACTTACATTGCATGTTAGAGTATTTGTGGAATGTTTAAGCATGCAAATCAATTATGTGCTTATAGATTGTTAAGCTATGAATTGACTGTATAACGTGGCTTACTTATTGAGTGTAAGCTCATAAAAATCTTACAATATTTTTGTCAGAGCCACGAGATTGAAGATGGATTGTTGGGGTGATGGATCTTCTATTAAATAAAACAAGACCCATTATTTTGTTGTAACTCCAGTATTACTTATGTGTAGGGCTTGATGCCCAAACTTTATTATTGTGGTGTGTAAGGGTTTGTAACCCAAAACTTTTAGTATTTAGTGATGTATTTGGCTTGGTTATATACATAATAGTGTTATGTGTGAAAAATTTTGTGACGCCTTGCGTGCCCGGCATGCGGCGGGTTGTCACCCTAGCCCGATATTTGGGTCTGGGGCGTGACAGAAGAGATTGGTCATGGTAGCCCATCATGAAGTTCTGGACATTCTGTGGTAGATTAGCCCTTCCTGTTGCATTTTGAAGATGTAGAATATGAGAACAATGCAACAAAGGTGTAGTGTACCACAGGGTTAAGAACCTATTTAAGACCTCTGCTAGAATTAGAATTTGAAGATCCAAACATCTGTTTTAAGTATGTCGTACATGATTTTTGGGTGCCTGAGGAAGACCACACAGGCCCATTTTAACAAGCTATACAATGAAGTTACCAGCATCAATGCGTTCTTTGAATTCTTTATTCACCACAAGCATGGTATCCTTGATAAATTTGAAATAATTTTTATTCTAATAAAAGGTTGCATATTAATTTATTTTGTGTTCTTTAATAGTATTGTTATGGCAAATTTGGCAAAACTTGATTTTGTGGCACTAGATATCATGGACAAAAATTATCTATCATGGATACTTGATGTTGAAATCCATCTGGAGGCTAATGTCCTTGGTGATACAATTAAAGATGGTAACGAGGCATCCAACAAAAATAAAGTAAAAGCAATGATCTTCCTGCGACACCACCTTGACGAGGGATTGAAAGTTGAATACCTAACGGTAAAAGATACCTTTGTCCTTTGGAATAGCCTAAAAGAGCATTATAACCATCAAAAAAATAGTCATTCTCCTCAAGGCTCGTTATGATTGGATGCACTTATGTCTACAAGATTATAAAATAGTAAGTGAATACAATTTAGCTATGTTCAGAATTACTTCCCAGTTGAAATTATGTGGCGAAAAAGTCACTGATGAGGATATGCTGAAAAAACCTTTTTTACTTTTCATGCTTCTAATTTGCTCCTCAAGTAGAAATATCATGAAAAGGATTTTAGAAAATATTCTGAACTAATTTCCTGCCTTCTTATAGCTGAATAAAACAATAAACTTTTGATGAAAAATCATGAAGCATGTCCAACTGGCTCTGCACCATTCCCTGAAGTGAATGCGACTACATATCAATTTTATAAACAAAGGCATGGTCGTGGACGTGGTTGTGGACACGGACATGGTCGAGAACGTTTTGGTTATCGTGGTGGTCATGTTAAAACTCCTCACCACTTGAAGTAGGAGAAAAATGAGAAGAAAATTGAGAAAGGCAAAGGGGACTTAAGTAAAAATTTTATGAAAAACTCATGATATCATTGTGGAATGAAGGGTCATTGATCGCGTACCTGTCGTAAGCTAAAATACCTCGTTGAACTTTATCAGGAGTCATTGAAAAAGAATGAGAAAAAGACGTAAATAAATTTTATTTCTAAATGTGATCCTTCTTATACTTGATTTGATGATCTAGATGTTGCTGACTTCTTTATCCAACGAGAAGAAAATAATGCTTGTCTAATTGATAGCATGAATGTATAAGGATAATTTTAAGAATGCCTATGTTATCAAATAATAACATGCAATAAAATAATATCTTATTATACATATGTTTGTTTTAAGGAAACTGATGCAATGATGAATTATGACTTTTAGCTTTTATGTCTTTATATACCTTGTATTCTAATTTGTATTTCACTACATATCATTATTTTCATAAAAAAAATAAAATTGTCTCGAGTAGGATCTTTTGTCGATAACAACAATTTATGCCTCGTAGATAGTGCTACAATGCACACTATACTTAAAGATATAAAATACTTCTTTGACTTAAGAATGCAGGCAACAAACACTACAAGAAATACTGAAATAACGACGCAAATTTAGCGACGCATAATTGCGTCGCTAAATTGCGACCACTTTGCGACGCCTCTGTGACAACAAAATATTGCGACGTAATTAGCGACGCATAAGCGACTCAATTAACCAAAAAATTCAAAAAAAATTAAATTTTTAATATTGCGACGCAAATATTGAGTCGCAATATTTTTAAATTAATTTTTTATTAAATATAAATATTAATAAAAATATTGCGATGCAATATTTGCGTCGCAATGTTTTTAATAGAATTAAATATTTTAAATAGTGACGCATTAAAATAAAAAATTAGAAAAATTATTTTTAATTTAGCGACGCAACAATTGCGTTGTAAATAATTTAAATAAAATTAAATTTTATAAAATTTAATTATTGGAAAAAAATATTGCGATGCATCACAGTGCATCGCAATGTTTTTAAAAGAATTAAATATATTAAATAGCGACGCATTAGCGACGCAATAAACTAGAAAATTAGAAAAATAATTTTTAATTTAGCGACGCAACAATTGCGTCGCAAATAATTTAAATGAAATTAAATTTTATAAAATTTAATTATCGGAAAAAAAATATTGCGACGCATCACAGTGCATCGCAATGTTTTTAACAGAATTAAATATTTTAAATAGCGACGCATTAGCGATGCAATAAAATAGAAAATTAAAAAATTATTTTTAATTTAGCAACGCAACAAATGCGTCACAAATAATTTAAATAAAATTATATTTTTTAAAGTACAAATAGTTTACAAAATATTACGATGCATAACAGTGCGTCGCAATGTTTTGAAAAGAATTAAATATTTTAAATAGTGACGCCTTAGCGACGCAATAAACTAGAAAAATAGAAAAAATATTTTTAATTTAGCGACACAATAAACTAAAAAAATAAAAAAATAAAAAAATTATTTTTAAATATCAATACAATTTGTGGTAGTACAAAATTGATTGAAGGATCTGGAAGAGCCCATATCATTTTGTCTAGAGGAACAAAATTTATAATTGATGATGCTTTATATTCTGAAAGATCTCAAAGAAATTTATTGAGTTTTAAAGATATTCATAGAAATGGATATCACATTGAGACAACTAATAAAGGTAATATTGAGTATTTGAGCATTACAAGTATGATTTCAGGTAAGAAATGTGTATTAGAAAAATTGTCTACATTTTTCTCTGGTTTATACTACACAAATATAAGTATAGTTGAAGCATATGCTATAGTAAACCAAAGGTTTACTAATCAAAATGATTTTATAATTTGGTATAACTAGTTGGATCATCCCGATCGGTTCAATTATGATGTGAAAAATTATAGAGAATTCATGTGGACATTCATTGAAGAATCAGAAAATATTATGACCAAATGAATTCTCATGTGCTGCTTGCTCTCAAGGCAAATTAATTATTAGGCCATCACCGGCTAAATTTAAGACTAAATCTCTTGGATTCTGGAACGCATACATGGTGATATTTATGGTCCTATTCACCCACCAAGTGAACTATTTCGATATTTTATAGTTTTAATTGATGCTTCAACTAGATGGTCATATGTATACTTATTATCGACTCGTAACCTGGCATTTGCGAGACTACTAGCGCAATTAATTCGACTACGCACTCATTTTTAGATAATCCTATTAAGACAATACACCTTAACAATGCTGGTGAATTTACTTTTCAAGCATTCAATGATTATTGTACTGCTATTGGAATCACCGTTGAACATTCTGTAGCATATGTTCATACTCAAAATGGTCTTGCAGAATCGCTTATCAAATGGATCCAACTGATTGCAAGACCATTACTTATGAGAGTAAAACTTCCTTTGTCTACATGGGGACATGCTATTTTATATGCAGCAACACTTATTCACATAAGGCCAACGAATTATCATGAATTCTTCCCGTTACAATTGGTTTACGGTCAGAAACCAAATATTTTTCATCTAAGAATTTTTGGATGTACGGTTTATGTTTCAATTGCTCTACCACAACGCACTAAGATGGGACCTCAAAGGACGTTAGGGATATATGTTGGGTATGAATCTTCATATATAATTAAATATCTTGAACCATCTACATGAGATTTATTTATGGCACATTTTATCGATTATCATTTTGATGAGTCTATTTTTTCAACATTAGGGAAAAAAAATAAGCAGCTGATAAAGAAAATTAGTTGGAATGAATTATCATTGTTCCATCTTGATGCAGACAAATCAACCGTGATGAGCGATGGGCATGCTAAGATTTGTCATGGGCTTCCAATTGGAATGGAGGGGTCGTCTTCCTTCTTTGGAACCCTGCAAGAAGTCCCCGGCCGGTGTTCCCGACAAGGACCCTCCGATGCTCAAGTTAGTAAACTTATCGCACAGTTCTATAGTAGTGAGATAGATAGGGAGAGAGAGAGAGATCCCCTTGCATTGAGCTCGGGTCCTCCTGTTGACCCAATTGAGGATTTTGATGATTAACAAAACTAATTGAGTATAACATTTGATGTTACTAATGATTTTGATTAAGTTTTTCATATTATAAGTCTATTTGATGATCAAAATCAAGAAGGAAAATCAAGTTCTGGTTTGAATCTAATGTCAAGGTAAGACTGCAGACATTAGAGTCGACACATGGAATCACAGAGCCGACTCTGGAAAACGGCACAGACTTAGAGTCGACTCCGGGACTGTGAGAGCCGACTCTATCAGAAACAACAGAACGTTGGATTTTCAGGCCACGACTTAGAGTCGACTCCCAGACTTCTAGAGTCGACTCCAGAAGAATTTTGTGTCGACCCCAGAAAAGTCAGAGACGACTCCAGATCGAGTGGATTAAATTATTTCGAGTTAGAGCCAACTCCAGAAAAGCCAGAGCCGACTCCAGAATGTCAGACACGGCTCCAGAACTGTCAGAATGACTCTAAACTTTATCTTTATCTATTTTAATCCCAAGGCTATTGTTATTTATGGATCTAATCCTTTTTCACTTGCTTCTAACGGATAGTTTCACACTATTTGTGGATTAATCGGATCTATAAGAAGAGGGTTGATTGCATCCCAAAAACAAGAAAGAGAGAAAAAGAGAAGAAAGAGGCAAAAAGAAAAGAATAGAGAAAATCTTTGAGATCTATTAGAAAAGAAAAGAGGGAAAACCTGTAAGGAAAGAAGAGAGGAAAAGAAAGAAAGAGGCAAAAAGAAAAGAATAGAGAAAATCTTTGAGATCTATCAGAAAAGAAAAGAGGGAAAACCTGTAAGGAAAGATCATACTCATTCCCCAAAAGAAGAGAAAGAGATTCCAAGCCTTTGCTGTTCTATTTAGAAGAAATCTCAAGAGAAGGAAGAAGCCCTATTTTTTCAATCTTCTGAGCCTCAAGAGCATATTCAAAGGAAGATCCATTCAAAGGAAGAGAAGGAAGAAGCCACCAAGATCTTCGAATCAGGCTTTGGTTCCTAATCTCTATTTATTGTTTCATTATTGTATATTTGCTCATTGAAGGAGCAGTTTGCTTTTGTAAAATCAAATACTGTTTGCTGGGTCAATCTGGTGATTGATTCAGTTGAGGCTGTTAGCCTTGTGCAAGCATTAGCTTGTGGTTTTAGGTTTTGTGCTGGTGAGCCTTGAAAACCAGCTGGGTTCGTTGTGCACCCGGAAAAATAACAAGTTTGAGTTGTGAGCTTGCAAAACAACTCTGCTGTAATCAGTTTGATTATAGTGTGGACCCAAGAGGTACTTGGGAGTGGACGTAGGTGTAGGTACACCGAACCACTATAAAATCTATTGTGTTTTCCGTGATTGTCTCTTTATCTTCAACTCTCTATTTATAGTTGCTTAGTTTTAAACCTATGAATCTAAGTTTTTATTTCCGCTGGGGGTTATCTTTCAAAAGAGTTTAATTTTTTTTGAAAAACCCAATTCACCCCCCTCTTGGGTTGCTATCTGGACCAACACCTCCTCTTATACCTGTCTGGGGGGTCCCGTTTACCTCGTTCCGTTGGAACCGTCGAATCTTTCTCATTGGGATAAGTTTCTTTGAACGACGAGCGGTTAAGCCGTTGCATACATCATAACTTCTCTGCACCTAGAACACCACAACAAAATGGAGTTGTAGAAAGGAAGAATAGGACTTTAGAAGACATGGCCCGTACCATGCTATGTGAAAGCCAACTTCCAAAATATTTTTGGGCGGAAGCTATAAACACAGCTTGTTACATTCTAAATAGAGCCCTAATTAGACCTATCCTTAAGAAAACTCCCTATGAACTTTGGATCAATAGGAAACCAAATTTAAGTTATTTTCATGCATTTGGTTGTAGATGTTTTATTCATAACAATGGTAAGGATAATCTTGGGAAGTTTGACGCAAAGTCTGATGAAGGTATCTTCCTAGGATATTCTACATCTAGCAAAGCATATAGAGTATTTAATAAGAAAAGCTTAGTTGTAGAAGAATCCATTCATATAGTGTTTGATGAGTCTTTAGCATCAAGTTCAGATAAAATTGATGATGAGGAAGATACATCTTTGATTGAAAGAGATATTGAAAAATTAAATGTATCTTCAGATCAAGAACCTGAAGTTAAGGATGATGACTCACCTAAGGATGATGGTATTGATACTGTTCAAAATGATCAAGATCTACCTAGAGATTGGAGATATGCTTATGGTCATCCTAAGGACCTAATCATAGGTGATCCATCTCAAGGTGTAAGGACTAGATCATCAATGAGAGATATCAATAATCATCTTGCATTTGTATCTCATATAGAACCTAAGACTATAGAGGAAGCCGAGAAAGATAGTTATTGGATGTTAGCAATGCAGGAAGAGTTAAACCAATTCACTAGAAATCAAGTCTGGACCCTAGTTGAAAGACCTAAAAATCACCCTATAATAGGATCTAAATGGGTATTTAGAAATAAATTAGATGAAAATGGCATAGTAATTAGAAACAAAGCTAGACTAGTTGCAAAAGGATATAATCAAGAAGAAGGTATAGATTTTGATGAAACTTTTGCACCTGTTGCTAGATTAGAAGCCATTAGGCTACTACTTGCATTTGCATGTCATATGAATTTCAACTTATTTCAAATGGATGTTAAAAGTGCATTTCTAAATGGTTTTATAAATGAGGAAGTTTATGTTGAACAACCTCCTGGTTTTGAAGATCATGAATTTCCAAACCACGTCTTCAAACTACACAAAGCACTTTATGGTTTAAAGCAAGCACCTAGAGCTTGGTATGATAGATTAAGTAAATTTTTAATTGAAAATGACTTTTCTAGAGGAAATGTTGATAAAACCTTGTTTTTAAAAAGAAAAGGAAAGGATTTATTAATCGTTCAAATTTATGTTGATGACATTATATTTGGTGCTACTAACAATCTCCTTTGTCAAGAATTTGCTAAGCTAATGCAGGGAGAATTCGAGATGAGCATGATGGGAGAACTAAACTTCTTCCTTGGACTTCAAATCAAACAAGAGAAAGCGGAATTTTCATTAACCAAACAAAGTATACAAAGGAAATACTCAAGAAATTTGGTATGGAATCTGCTAAACCTCTTGGTACGCCAATGAGTCCCTCATGCAAGCTGGACAAGGATGAAGTAGGTAAGAAAGTAGATCAGAAGCATTACAGAGGTATGATTGGATCACTTCTTTATCTAACTGCAAGTAGGCCAGATATCATGTTTTCTGTCTGCTTATGTGCAAGATATCAATCTAATCCTAAGGAATCACATTTACTTGCTGTTAAAAGAATCTTTAGATACTTAAATGGAACTAAAAATGTAGGATTATGGTATTCTAGAGACTCAACCTTAAAATTGATTGCTTATTCTGATTCTGACTATGCTGGTTGTAAATTAGATAGAAAGAGTACAAGTGGGGTATGCCAACTTTTAGGAAGTAACTTAATCTCTTGGTTTAGCAAGAAGCAAAATTCG
Source organism: Calamus simplicifolius (assembly GCA_900491605.1). NCBI lineage: Eukaryota > Viridiplantae > Streptophyta > Magnoliopsida > Arecales > Arecaceae > Calamus > Calamus simplicifolius. The sequence goes on from UESW01004282.1 coordinate 260,617, forward strand.
GTTGCATTATCCACTGCTGAGGCAGAGTATGTTGCAGCTGGAAGTTGCTGTGCTCAAATCCTTTGGATTAAGCGACAACTTGAAGATTATGGTATCACACTTGATAAAATACCTATTAAATGTGATAATACTAGTGCTATCAATCTAACTAAAAATCCAATTCAACATTCAAGAACTAAACACATTGAAATTAGACATCACTTTATTAGAGAACATGTAACTAACAAAGATGTTTGTCTTGAATATGTTAATACTAATGATCAATTAGCTGATATTTTTACCAAACCTTTGAGTGAGGAGAGATTTTGCTATCTTAGAGGAGAATTAGGAGTTTGTGATCCTTTAGAATAATTTTCTGAAACTCTTAAGGACAACAACTATCTAGACTTCAATAATTTCTTGAAAATCTCCTTTGTCCAATAAGGAAATCTATCTAGAAATTTGATTCATTGTTTCCCCAATTATTAAGGAACACTTATCTAGAGTTTGATGATTAATTTGATCAGTTTCAGATCCTTGAAATTTGATTTTTTTCTCTGAAACTATTGTGGAGTCGACACCTTCAGTTTGTGGAGTCGACACCTTCTTATTTTGATGTTCTGTCTGGGCAATTAGAGCCGACTCTGGCTTCTGTAGAGCCGACTCTAATTCGGGCGCTGACAGATTCTCTGGTTCGGAGCCGACACCTCGTTTTCGGGAGTCGACTCTAAGTGGAACTAGGTCAAAATAAAAAGGGCGGAGTCGACCCCAAACGATTTCTATCGTCTCCTAAACCATTTTCAAGCTGTTCCAAACTGATTCCAAACCCTCCAAATCCCTCAAAACCCTTGATTACTCATTCCAATCGAATCCAATGGCTCCCAAAAGGCGTGCTATCATTGGTGGTTCGACTGTTCCGACGAAGCGCCGTTCAAATCGGAGGCAACCTTCGTCATCTTCTTCATCTGCCACTCAAGATGACTCTCCACCCTCACCATCTTCTCCTCGAGTCGACCAATTAGCTGGTAAGGCCATTACAACCGGAAGAAAAGTTGATTTTAACTTCTTTATTTCGGAGGGCTTTGCTATTGGGCGGTTGTTGAAAGAAATGGGATGGGAGAAGGTCTGCTCTTTGGATATCCCTACTACCCTGCCCTAGTAAGAGAGTTTTATAATGATTTAAGTAGAGGAGAGGGAGGCTTAGTAAGTGTTGTAAGAGGAACAAAGGTAATCATCACAGCCGAATCCCTTGGTAATTTATTGGAAATGCCTACTGTTGGACTTGTTGAATATCATCATGAAGATAGAGGAGGAGCACTATCAAGGATGTTAGGGAGAGAAGTTTCTGAGTTTGAGGAAATCTTGGCAAATCAACTTAATTTGGAACTCAGATTACTTCACAATATCTGTGGAAGGATTCTATTTCCTAAAATCGGAAGGTTTGAATATGTCTCGGAGCGAGACGTTTTATTGATGGACTGCATACTCACTGGTAGACCTTTAAATCTTGCTGAAATGATGATAGGCTATATGGCAGAGGCAGCTACTAAGAAGAGATCTACATTGCCATATGGTATGGTTTTAACATTGGTATTCAGAAGCCAAGGTGTACTTATAATGGACAATGAGCCACTAAGAAAGTTAAGACATACAGATTACTATAGTGTCTCTACAATTCACCGAATGGGCTTTAGAAAAGAAAATGGAAACTGGATTAAAAGAGGACATGAGGCCAGAGCTGAAGAGGTTAGAGTTGAGGAAGTCAGAGGAGAAGACATTCCTGAACCATCTGCTGGACCTTCTTCTGCTGGACCTTCTGCTGGACCATCTGCTGGACCCTCAGAAGCTGGACCTAGCTCTCAACTTCCACATCAGTCAGCATGGCATCAGAAAGATTTTCTGAGGAGCAAATTGGTCAGCTCAGAGCTTTACTGGCTGAGTATGACAGTCAAAGAACAAATGATATGTGTAAATTAAGAGAGGAGTTCAATCAATTAAAGGATGAGATTAATTCAAGACTTGACATGATTTCTTTTTCAATTAGCAATTCCGTCGAATCCTTTAGCACTGATCTTCATAAAATTTTTGAAAGGATGGAAGGCATTGCAGACGGTTCTGGAAAGTATCTTCATGCTACCAGTCAACTGAAGAAAGATATCGACCTTGCCGTCTCTCAAATTGAAGCATGTCTTGAAAGTTTTAAGAAGACCCAAAAAGATGATGTTATGGAAATGATTGGACATTTAAAGAAAATTGTGTATAAGCATATTTGATTTTGATATTCAATCCTAGGTTGTATCTTAGGATTTCTTGCTTTCTTTCTTAGCATGTATCTAGGATTTACATACTTAAATCTGTCATTTTAGAATACATGTAATGGATCTTGCTTTGGAATACAAATGTTTGAATGAATATTACACTTTTATTACAAATTTATCTTTGATTGAATGTCAATGAATAAGTTTCCTATCCTTATGTTTATTCGAATCAACATTCTCGCTCTAATAACATTCTTATTGCTTTTAAACTCACCTTATTGTTGATAACAAAAAAGGGGGAGAGATAAGTGTATATGCATATAAGAAAGACATATATAAGAAAGAGAAAGAGAAAGAAAATGAAGAACAATTCTGAGAATTTTTAGAAAGAATTCAGATTATCTACATAGGGGGAGCTATTCAATGCAGGGGGAGCTTAATAAATTTCTCCATATAAAAGTTAAATCATTTTGATTGATGTCAAGTTTTGTTTATTTTTATTCATTTTGAATATTGGCATCAAATTCTCTATTAGGAAGTCTCTAAGCTTTAACAATGTCTATAATTCTCAATTCAAATGAATTTCTTAATGCATATACTCAAAGTTTTTGTCATCATCAAAAAGGGGGAGATTGTTGACCCAATTGAGGATTTTGATGATTAACAAAACTATTTGAGTATAACATTTGATGTTACTAATGATTTTGATTAAGTTTTTCAGATTATAAGTCTATTTGATGATCAAAATCAAGAAGGAAAATCAAGTTCTGGTTTGAATCTAATGTCAAGGTAAGACTGCAGACATTAGAGTCGACACATGGAATCACAGAGCCGACTCCGAAAATGGCACAGACTTAGAGTCGACTCCGGGACTGTGAGAGCCGACTCTATCAGAAACAACAGAACGTTGGATTTTCAGGCCACGACTTAGAGTCGACTCCCAGACTGTTAGAGTCGACTCCAGAAGAATTTTGTGTCGACCCCAGAAAAGTCAGAGACGACTCCAGATCGAGCGGATTAAATTATTTCGAGTTAGAGCCGACTCCAGAAAAGCCAGAGCCGACTCCAGAATGTCAGACACGGCTCCAGAACTGTCAGAACGACTCTAAACTTTATCTTTATCTATTTTAATCCCAACGGCTATTGTTATTTATGGATCTAATCCTTTTTCACTTGCTTCTAACGGATAGTTTCACACTATTTGTGGATTAATCGGATCTATAAGAAGAGGTTTGATTGCATCCCAAAAGAGACAAGAGAATAAAGAAAATAGAGAAAATCTTTGAGATCTATCAGAAAAGAAAAGAGGGAAAACCTGTAAGGAAAGATCATACTCATTCCCCAAAAGAAGAGAAAGAGATTCCAAGCCTTTGCTGTTCTATTTAGAAGAAATCTCAAGAGAAGGAAGAAGCCCTAGTTTTTCAATCTTCTGAGCCTCAAGAGCATATTCAAAGGAAGATCCATTCAAAGGAAGAGAAGGAAGAAGCCACCAAGATCTTCGAATCAGGCTTTGGTTCCTAATCTCTATTTATTGTTTCATTATTGTATATTTGCTCATTGAAGGAGCAGTTTGCTTTTGTAAAATCAAATACTGTTTGCTGGGTCAATCTGGTGATTGATTCAGTTGAGGCTGTTAGCCTTGTGCAAGCATTAGCTTGTGGTTTTAGGTTTTGTGCTGGTGAGCCTTGAAAACCAGCTGGGTTCGTTGTGCACCCGGGAAAACAACAAGTTTGAGTTGTGAGCTTGCAAAACAACTCTGCTGTAATCAGTTTGATTATAGTGTGGACCCAAGAGGTACTTGGGAGTGGACGTAGGTGTAGGTACACCGAACCACTATAAAATCTATTGTGTTTGCCGTGATTGTCTCTTTATCTTCAACTCTCTATTTATAGTTGCTTAGTTTTAAATCTGTGAATCTAAGTTTTTATTTCCGCTGGGGGTTATCTTTCAAAAGAGTTTAATTTTTTTTGAAAAACCCAATTCACCCCCCCTCTTGGGTTGCTATATGGACCAACACCTCCTCTTATACCTGTCTGGGGGGTCCCGTTTACCTCGTTCCGTTGGAACCATCGAATCTTTCTCGTTGTGATAAGTTTCTTTGAACGACGAGCGGTTAAGCTATTGCTAGATGAGGGCCGCTTGTAGCGTAACTGCCGAGCATGCTAGCACTTGCCCATGATTTCAGTGAGCGAGGTACATGGCAATAGACCTCAAATCTCGGAATCTATTGCCTGAGACGGGTCATTGTGCATGCGAGAAAGGCACCAAGTTAGGTCCGGAGCCATCCTTGGAGGCCGGAGTGCCGTCGCTGGAGGCCGGAGCCAAAGGCTGGAGCTGGAGGCCGGAGCCAAAAGCCGGAGCTAGAGGATGTCGCTGGAGGCCAAAGCCAAAGGCCATCGCTGGAAGCCGGAGCCAAAGGCCGTCGCTGGAGGCCGGAGCCAAAGGCTGGAGCTGGAGGCCGTCGCTGGAGGCCAAAGCCAAAGGCCATTGCTGGAAGCCAGAGCCAAAGGCCATCGCTGGAGGCCGGAGCCAAAGGCCGTCACCGGAGGCCGGAGCCAAAGGCCGTCGCTGGAAGCCGGAGCCAAAGGCCGTTGCTGGAAGCCGTAGCCAAAGGCCATCGCTGGAGGCCGGAGCTGGAGGCCGGAGCCAAAGGTCGTCGTTGGAGGCCGGAGCCAAAGGCCGTCGCTGGAGGCTGGAGCCAAGATTCCATTTCTGGGTTTTGCTGTCACATCATTATTTTCGAAAATCGTGCAAAAGATAATACCACCAAGAGGAGACGGCCAGCCATATCAGATGCCCCCCTATCCCTGAGATGAGTGAGCGCACAATCACCAGCGAAAGGGTGTTAATATCCACTAGGCGGCCGATTTTTGCGCCATCATTTCGTCTGTCCGGGCTGTTGGGATTGGAGAGGATTTTCCTCGAGTAGTGAGTCGTAAAAAAGGCGAGCGTCATCATTGTGGTAAGGCCACCGCCATCTCTCTATTGGTGGAGCTTTTTGTGTTTTTCGCACCGATAGGCCGCCGAAGCGCCTTCCATTTGAAGGTGGACACATGGCCAAAATGGACGGCCATGGGATTATTGAAATGGGGCTATAAGAGGAAAAAATCATCCTTATCCTCCCATCCTCCCTCTTCTTACGCTACCACTTCCTCTCGAGTCTGCAAGCGTCCGTCTGCCTCCCGTGTTTGTTCTCTCCTCGTGCTCCTTCGATCCTAGCTCAAGTTTTTTAGGTTAGTCTCCATGGCTTCCTCGCCTTCTTGTTCTATTTTCGATTCCGGGGGGCGTTCCCCCACTCCTCAAACTTCTGCTTCCTTACCAAGCCAATGGTCTACCCCCTCCTCCAATCACTCCTTGCCGGAACGGTGGCCGATCAGACGCCCCGTAGCCGGGAGTCATCTGACCGGCGGGTGACTTCTCTGGAGCCGTCCGACGACTGCTGGTCCTTCCAGCGCTGTCAAGGAGTCCCCTAAGGGGACTGCTTCCACTATGTCTACTCAAGACATAGTAAATCTGAAAGCCAAGTATAGTTTTCCGCCAAACCTTCATCTATTCTACCCTGCTCCTAATGACAGGGTAACCTCTTCCCATCCTGGAAGAGTTGCCTTGTACAGAGCCTTCTTTAAGGCCGGACTTCGACTACCTATCCATCCTTTCATCATTAATCTTCTGGACCGGTATTCTCTAACACCTTCCCAGTTAGTTCCTAACTCGATCTGAACCATCGTTGGCTTTCTGGTTCTCTATCATCTGCAAGGCATAGAGGCTAGCATCTCCTTATTCCAGTTTTTATACCCTCCGTAAGCAATCAGGTTGGTGGTCTTTCACTCCTAGGTCCAATAGGATCCTTAAGTTGTACCTTTCCACCTCCGTCAAAGGGTGAAAGGATAAGTTCTTTTTTGCTGATATCAATGGGGTGCGCGGAAGCTGGGGGACACCCAACATTGATGCCAATAGGGATTCTTCCATCCTCCCAAGAGATCGAATGGCATTCGGACAGCTTCTGACTGCCGATGTCCCTCAATGCAATAAGCTTTTGGTTGATGAAAACCTTCGTCTCGCCGGCCTAATCCCTTCTGGTGGTGAGCACTTGATTACCCACCTTTTTCATTCTTTTCTTTTCTTTTTCTTTTTCTTCTTCTTTTTTTTTTAAATTCGTCTTCTACCTTTATAGGGATGACGCCATCGCTTCGCGAGCTCAGGCAGGTGGCCACTAAGAAGAGGAAGGCAACGGGGAATGATTCCCTTGCTAAAAGGAGGGCCGTTGCCAAAATCCCAAGGAGAGCCGACGCGGGGAGGGCCGACGTTGGAGGGCTAGAGTTGTGAAGCCCCTGCGCACTAAGGTTTTGAAGAAGGCCGACACTAGAAGGGCCGACGCTGGGGAGGCCGATGCTAAAAGGGCCAAAGTTGTAGAATCCCCGCACGCGCGCGAGGAAGCCAGAGCCCAAGTCGATGAGCTCGCCAAGAAAGACACGGTAGGGGCCGAGGCTGGCGAGGAAGTCGGGCGGAGCCAAATAGGAGAAAGAAGATCACCTTCAGTTCCAGCTCCTTCTGTCATCCTGCTCAATCCTTCTCCAGAGCAGGTCGCAAAAGCACCGTCACCCCTGCCCGAAGCCGTGGAGACGGAGCAGGTCCCCGCAACAATAGGGTCAACTTCCGCAGCTATCCTTCCCCCCGCAGGGGCAACAGCCAAAGCGCCTCCACCAACCAAGGGGCCGGAGGCAGCAGAGTCGGAGGCAGAATCCTCCTCCGCAGCCCCTGTGCCAAGGGAAAGGAGGGGTGTCGACCCTTCCTTCCAATCACTTTTGGCGAACCATAGCCGCTGGGCCGAGCAGGCCTTAGATGAAGCTTCCGTGGTAGAGGTGCAGGAGTTTCTCCGACATCAAGGGAGAGCCACCTTCTTCCGCGAGGCGTCTGTGGCACATCTTTGGGTGAGCCTTTGCCCCATTATCATTTTCCTTTTTGTTTTGTTTGTTTTATTTTGCTTTTTAACATTGACATTTCATTCAGGCACTGAACTCTCTGATCGCCATGAGGGAACTTTGGACCCTGAGTGATGCTGCTCTCGACCAGTCGCGGGAGAAGATGCTATCGCTCCAGGCTAGGGCAGAAAGGGCAGAGATGGCCTTAGAGGATACCCGGGCCACCTTAAAGGGCAAAGTTGAAGCCATCTGGCTGAGAGCTGAGAAGGCAGAGTACGCGCTGAAAGTTGCCCAGCGTCGTGCGGCTAATGAGCTGGATAATGCCCAAGTGGCCGAAGAGAAGAAAAAAGGGCCGAGGAGAGGCTGGAGGTAGTGGAATCAGAGATGTGCGTTTTGAAGACTCGATTGGATTCCGCCTCCATTGAAATAGACGCAGCCAAAGAGATCGCCCGCCAGTCCGACGCTAAGATTGCTGACTTGGAGGCGGCGGTGACTGAGGCCAAGAGGGAGTCCGTCGAAGCCGAGCGGAAAGCCCTCAAGGCAGAGAAAAGAGCTGCAGAGGCCGTAGAGGATTTCAAGAAGTCTAAAGCCTTTAATAAGGAGCTAGCCGAATCAACGACGTTTTCTTACGATGCCAGCTTCCAAGACTGTAAGGAAAAAATCTAAGAACTCTACGACCTCGAGGATATTGAAGGGCTAGAGCCAGATGATGTCCCCGAAGACGATGACCCAACCCCAAATGACCCTTAGTAGTTTTTTTTTTTGTATTGCTCCAAGCCCGACTTAGATCGGAAATCTTGTAAACTTTTATCCATCAATGAATATTTTAACCCTCCTCGTGTTCCTTTGGTCATAATCAATTTTAGCTGTGTGAGTTGTTGCGAATCACCAACCAATGGCTGAAAAATATGACTCCTCCTATTAGGAAACTGATGCGGGACCAATTTCGGTCGTAGAGGCCACAGTCAAGAATAGTAGGTAGTACAAGACCCTGCTCGTGTATGCACGAAGCCATGGAACGCTTATTGCCTCGTTAGATATGTCGCGCGAAATGGGATTGCGCGACGAAACATTGTCCCTAATTATCGACGCAGGGAGCCGGTCTTTGGTTCTGACGCAGGGCGCCGGTCTTAATGCCGATGCGGAGAGCCGGTCTTTAGTTGCCGACGCGGAGAGCCGGTCTTTAGTTGCCGATGCGGGACCGGTCTTTAGTGCCAACATGGAGAGCCGGTATTTAGTTGCCGACGCGGAGAGCCGGTCTTTAGTTGCCGACGAGGGGCCGTTCTTTAATGCCGACGCAGAGAGCCGGTCTTTAGCTACCGATGCGGAGAGCTGGTCTTTAGTTTCCGACGCGGGGCTGGTCTTTAATACCGATGCAGAGAGCCGGTCTTTAGCTACCGACGCAGGCCGATCTTTAGTGCCAACGCGGAGAGCCGATCTTTAGTTGCCGACGCAGAGAGCCGATCTTTATTTGCCGACGCGGGGCCGATCTTTAGTGCCGACGCGGAGCCGGTCTTTAGTGCCGACGCAGAGCTGGTCTTTAGTTGCCGACGTGGAGAGCTGGTCTTTGTTGCTGACGTGGAGCCGGTCTTTACTGCCGACGCGGAGCCGGTCTTTAGTTGCCGATGTGGAGCCGGTCTTTAGTGCCGATGCGGAGCCGGTCTTTAGTGCCGACGCGGGGCCGTCTTTAGTTGCCGATGCGGGGCGGTCTTTGTTGGCGAGCATACTCACTCAAAAATAACGCGAACATTTCGAACAGCAATCTGTCAAGTAGATTCAAATTAATGAAGATAGCACCTTACTGATAATACCGGCGTAAATTGTAGGCGTTCCAGGTACGAGGAAGCGGTTTTCCATCTAGCTCTTCAACTTTGTATGCCCCGTGGTGAAGTACCTCCTTGACACAGTATGGTCCTTCCCATTTCGGTGCCAGCTTGCCTCCCTTTGTTGGCTTTGATACTTCAACTCTTCGCAGAACAAGATCTCCGGAGCAGAACGTCTTGGATCATGCTCGAGCATTATAGTATTTGGCGCTTGCTGACGGAAAGCCGCCATGCGAAGCTGCGCTTGGTCTCGCAATTCTTCCACTAAATCTAGATTGGCTCACAACTGGTTTGAGTTGCTTTCTTCATGGTATAATTCTGTCTAGGGACTGGGAACTCCTATCTCCACCGGAATGACTGCTTCGGTCCCAAAGACCAGGCTGAAGGGAGTTTCCCCAGTAGGGGCTTGCGGCGTTGTGTGGTAGGCCCATAGTACACTGGGAGTTCCTCCACCCAGCGCCCTTTGCAGCCATCTAACCGAGCCCTGAGCCCTTGGAGGATGATGCGATTGGTGACCTCGGCTGCGCCGTTGGTCTGGGGGTGCCCCACGGAGGTAAATCGATGATGGATGCCCAGGCCAACGCAGAATTCTTAGAAGGCCGTGTTGTCAAACTGTCGGCCATTGTCAGTAACGAGGGTGTGCGGTAGCCCGAACTAGCACACCACAGACTTCTAGAAGAAAGACCTTATTTTGCCCTCCGTGATCTTAACGAGAGCCTCCCTCGATCCACTTGGTGAAATGGTCAACTGCCACCACTAGGAACTTGTGTTGTCCGGAGGCTGGAGGGAATGGTCCCAGGATGTCCATCCCCACTGGGCGAAGGGCCAGGGTGCGGCCAGAGGGGTCAACTGGGATGCCGGTTGATGTTGAATGTTGGCATGGTGCTGGCAGCTATCACACCTCTTAATAAGTTTGGATGCGTCTCCTTCATTGTCAGCCAGTAATACCCCTGCCGTAAGGCTTTGTATGCAAGAGCTCTGCCCCCCAGATGGCTTCCATATATGCCTTCATGTATCTCTCGCAGGATATAATTAGCTTCGGGGGCCGACACATCTGAGAACTGGGTATGAGAACGACCTCTGATAGAGCTTTCCCTCCATTATGAAAAATTTCGGGGCCCGTCTTTTAAGTTTCCTGGCTTTGGCCGAGTCTTCTAGGAGGGTACCCTTGGTAAAGTACGGACATAGGCGTCCATCCAGGAAAGCTCCTGCTTCACTGGTAGAGTTTCTCTTAATGCGTCAATACTCGGAGCTTCTAAGTGCTCTACATAAGCTCTTCCCAGCATCCCATCAGTTGAGGTGGCAAGATGGGATAAGGCGTCGGCTCTAGCATTCTCCTGTCGTGGGATGTAGCTGACGCTAAAGTAAGCTAAGGGAGAAGCTAGCGATTGCACCATACTTAAGTAGCGGGATATGATGGGATCCCTTGCTTCATATTCCCCTGCGATTTGGCCAGCGACCAGTTGGGAGTCGGTGAACGTCCTAAGGCATTTCACCCCAAGCTCTTGAGTTAATCTCATCCCAGACAGCAAAGCCTCATATTCTGCCTGATTATTAGTGGCTGGAAAGAGGAAGCGAGTGCGCACTTGGTTACAACTCAATCCGAGTTGGCCAAGATGAGGCCTGCTCCGCTCCCTTGAGAATTCGATGCCCCATCTACGTGGAGGACCCATTCATCATCACTGGTTCCGAGAGGCTGGGGGTTTGTAGAAGGTTCTTCAGGTTGCTCCTCTCCCCAAGTGCATTTGACCAAAAAATCCGCCAAGTCTTGAGATTTCATGGCTGACCGGGGGCGAAAAGACAATCGAATTCCCCCAACTTAAGTGCCCACTTTGCCAGTCGGTCGGAAGTATCCGGGCGAGCGAGAACTGTCTTCAGAGGTTGGTCTGTGATCACCGCGATTGGGTGGGCTTGGAAGTATGGCCACAGATGCTGGGCAGACACGATCAACGCGAAGATAATCTTCTCCATCTTTGAGTACCTGGTCTCTGCATCGTGGAGCACCTTACTTGTGTAGTATACTGGCTTTTGTGCCATTGGTGTCCACGCGGACCAGCACAGAACTAATGGCTTCAGGAGAGGCTGCAAGGTATAGTAGGAGTTCTTCTCCACCTGTTGGCTTGGCTAGCAGCGGCGGGGTAGATAAAAATTCCTTTAACCCCTCGAACGCCTCTTGACATTCTTTCGTCCATTCGAATTCATGACCTTGCGGAGCGCCTTGAAGAAAGGTAGGCATCTTTCAGCGGACTTGGACAGGAAGCGACTTAAGGCGGCACCCTTCCCGTCAGGCGCTGTATTTCCTTCTTGTTGGCGGAAGGCCTCATGTCCAAGATGGCTTGAACTTTGTCCGGGTTTGCCTCGATCCCCCGCCGGGTTACCATAAACCCAAGAACTTTCGGCTGTCACCCCAAGTGCACACTTACGTGGGTTCAGCTTCATCTGGTACCGACGAAGGTTGTCAAAAGTCTCCGTTAAGTCCGCGATATGGTTGGTGGCGTGGACGCTCTTTGTTAAAATGTCATCCACGTATACTTCCATGTTGCGCCCTATCTGGCCTTCGAAGACTTTGTTCATCAGCCTTTGGTAGGTGGCTCCCGCGTTCTTTAGCCCAAAAGGCATTACCCTGTAGCAGTACAACCCCTTCTCAGTTATGAAGGAGGTAGCTTCTTCATCCGCCGGATTCATCCTGATCTGGTTGTACCCAGAGAAAGCATCCATGAAGCTAAGGACCTCATGACCGGATGTAGCGTCCACCAGTTGATCGATACGGGGTAGGGGAAAGCTGTCCTTAGGGCATGCTTTATTGAGATCGGTGAAATCCACGCACATTCTCCAGCTTCCATTGGTCTTACGGACCATCACCACGTTGGCCAACCATTCGGGGTAATGAACCTCCCGAATATGGCCTGCAGCCGTTAACTTGTGAACTTCTTCGTCGATAGCTTTCTGTCTATATGGAGCGAAGTTTCTTTTCTTCTGTCGGACCGGCCGACACTCTGGCCTGAGGTTGAGCCGATGGGTGATCACTTCCTTGGGGACGCCCGACATGTCTGAGGACGACCATGCAAAGACGTCGGTGTTGGCACGCAGAAAAGTGAGAAGTCTATCACGTGCCTCTTCTGGAAGCAACGCCCCCACCTGGACAGTCCTTGCCGGGTCATCCCCCAAGGGGAGGGTCAAGAGGTGTTCGGCTGGCTCTCCCCTCCTTCCCAGTTCCCGGGGATCGAGCAGCTCAGAGGCTATTGCCGACGCCGCTTCCAGTGGGCTGGGAGACAAATGATAGCAAAGCGGTGGCAGGCTTTGCTCCCCTTTCATCTCTCCGACTCCTTTGTCGGTGGGAAACCTTACCAATAATCTCTTAGTGGAGATCACGACATCTAGCAAATTCAATCCTGGTCTCCTCAATATAGCGTTATAAGCCAGCGGGACCCGAACCACTAAGAAATTTATAACCATGGTGCTTTGACATGGAGGGGTTCCAGCCGTGACTGGGAGGGCGATCTCTCCCTCAACTCTCACCGAGTCTCCAGTAAAGCCCATTAGAGGCACAGCAATGGGTTGGAGGGAAGACTTCGATAGATTCATCCGAACAAAAGCCTTGTAGCTCAAAACATCCACCGAACTCCCACTATCAACTAAAATTCTTTTTACAGGATGTTTGGCTATAGTCATGGACACAACGACGCTGTCATCATGCTTATTAACTACCCCATCTAAATCCTTTCCAAAGAAAGGAATTACAGAATCTATTCCCTCTTGCTGCCTTTTTGAACCGCCACCTGCCCCCAGGAAATCATAGCTATGGTCTTCTCTGTTGGAGCATTGTCCACGCCGGCCGAAGTGTCGGAGGCACCGACGGACCTGAAGTGGGAAGGTTTCCCCTTCGAACGAATTTGCCCAAGTGACCCTGCTGAACCAGCTCCTCAATGGCTTTCTTTAGATGGCGGCAGTCGTCAGTGTCGTGACAATAGTCTCGGTGGTACCGGCAGTAAAACTCCTTGTTGCGGGGGGTCCCAGATTTCAAGGGAGCCGGACGCTTGAAATAAGGTTCCTCCTCGATCTCTAGCAGAATGTGAGATATAGGAGCCATGAGGGGAGTGAATTGCTCCTTAGAAATAAGCGTATGTGGTTGGCGATCTGGGCGGTGAGGAGGCTCGGACTTCTGGGGTCGCGCTCCAGCATGATTAGTAGGCGGTGGTTTTTTACTGGTGTTCTTGTCAGCTTCCCTCCTGAAAGAATCCGCCTCATCGGCACGGATGTATTTCTGTGCTCGACTCAGAAGCTCGGCATAAGAACTCAAGGTTTCTTGTCTAGGGAATAGGCAAACCTGGAGGGACGAAGTCCTCGTTTTAATGCCAAAGTGGCTACAGAATCATCCAGGTTGTACACCTCCAATGCTGCTTCCTTAAACCGAGCGACAAAGTCCTTCAAGGTCTCGCCACTCCTCTGCTGGACCGCGAATAGGCTATCAGCCACTCGTGGGATCTTTCGGCACGCATCAAAGTGGGCCAGGAAAGATCGCTCGAGTTGCCAGAACGAATTGATGCTATGCGGAGGCAGGCGGGAATACCATGCACGTGCTGCCTTGCAAAGGGTGGCTGGAAAGGCAACACATAAAAGGGAGTCCGTCGCTCCCTGGACCTGTATGAGGACCTTGTAGCTCTTCAGGTGGTCCAGTGGGTCCGTCGTGCCATCGTACGGATCCAGTTGGGGGAGACGGAAGCGGGGCAGGACCGGTTCCTCCATGATGCACCGAGAAAGTGGGGGTGATGCTCATAGTCCGTCTCGTGAGGGTTAGCGATCCGGCGGCTAAGCTCCTCCAACCGTCGATGATACTCATCGAGTCGTCGCTCGGCCCGACGGGTAGTCTTCCTGAGGGTGCCATCTTGAGATGAATCAGAAGAGGGAGCCGAAGAAGATCGCCGATGTAGGGAATGCACCCATCTGGATTCTCTCTCCTCCGGCCGATGATGGGAACGACCGAGTGGAGAGAGGGGGACCGCCATCGCTTTGAGGCCTCTCGGCGACGAGGTTCAAGGGTGAGTGACGGGAGACCTCGGGTGGGGTCCCGCCTTGGTGAGACTGGACTGTCCCCCGCACCCATTCATTGGGCGTAGGAGGTTGAGGTGCAGTAGCCAAACAATGTTCTTGCAGTCCCTGTACCATTGTCATCAGGTCTTGGACCTGGTGAGCCAGAACCTCAAGCCGATCAGGCTGGCTCATCCGTGCAGGGGGCAGAACACGGAGGTTGGCCTCCGATTGCTCAGCCCGTGGAATGCGCTCCGCGGCTTGACTGGAGGAAGCCTCCTATGCTTGTGTGGTCACCATCGTCTCCCTTACAGAATTGGTGGGGTCATAGGGAGAACCTTCGTCTTCCTCCCATGCGAATCACCCCTACCTGGCGCGCCAATCTGATGCGGACAAATCAACCGTGATGAGCGACGGGCATGCTGAGATTTGTCGTGGGCTTCCAATTGGAATGGAGGGGTCGTCTTCCTTCTTTGGAACCCTGCAAGAAGTCCCCGGCCGGTGTTCCCGGCAAGGACCCTTCGACGCTCAAGTTAGTAAACTTGTCACACAGTTCTATAGTAGTGAGATAGATAGCGGAAGAGAGAGAGAGAGATCCCCTTGCATTGAGCTCGAGTCCTCCTCTTATACCTGTCTGGGGGGTCCCGTTTACCTCGTTCCGTTGGAACTATCGAATCTTCCTCGTTGGGATAAGTTTCTTTGAACGGCGAGTGGTTAAGCCGTTACTAGATGAGGGCCGCTTGTAGCGGTAACTGCCAAGAGTGCTAGCACTTGCCTGTGATTTGAGTGAGCGAGGTACACGGCAATAGACCTTGAATCTCGGGATCTGTTGCCTGAGACGGGTCATTGTGCATGCGAGAAAGGCACCAAGTTAGGTCTGGAGCCGTCGCTGGAGGCCGAGTCAGAGGCCGTCGCTGGAGGCCGGAGCCAAAGGCTTGAGCTGGAGGCCGGAGCCAAAGGCCGGAGCTGGAGGCCGTCGCTGGAGGCCAGAGCCAAACGCCGTCGCTGGAAGCCAGAGCCAAAGGCCGTCGTGGAGGCCGAAGCCAAAGGCCGGAGCTGGAGGCCGTCGCTGGAGGCCGGAGCTAAAGGCCATCGCTGGAAGCCAGAGCCAAAGGCCGTCGCTGGAGGCCAGAGCCAAAGGCCGTCGCCAGAGGCCAGAGCTGGAGGCCGAAGCCAAAGGCCATCGCTGGAAGCTGGAGCCAAAGGCCGTCGCTGGAGGTTGGAGCCAAAGGCCGTCGCTGGAGGCCGGAGCCAAAGGCCGTCGCTGGAGGCCAGAGCCAAGATTCCATTTCTGGGTTTTGCTGTCACATCATTATTTTTGAAAATCATGCAAAAGATAATACCACCCAAAGGAGATGGCCAGCCGTATCACATCTCGATCTTCGTACAAAACAACATGAACATGAAGTTCAGAAGATAATTCACATTCAAAAACTAGCAAATCAACTGCCAGATGCATTTACTGACCTTAAAAGAGTAACAAAGTTACATATACCAGCTGCAAATGCTCTAATCAGAATTATTGTCCCTGAAGGACAACCTACTACTGCTAATGAGATAAAGGGACAAGTAAAGCATGGTAGACCAGTTGGTTCCAAAGATAAAAACCCTCACAAAAGAAAAGGAACAAAGCATTTAAATGACCAGATTGAAGATAATGTGACTTAAGAAAAGATTCCCAGTATAATAACAGAAGTAATTGAGACTCCAAATGAGTCTGTTCTAAAAGAGAATAAGGTACCTAAAATCAAAGAAAATGAAGAGATCTCTATCAATTATGTTATGACTAGGAAAATATGGAACCGATCTAAGATTATCATCGACGATAAGTTTGCATATTATGTTGCGCAAAATATTAAAAATGAAAATGAAAATCATGAACCAATGTCTATGGAAGAATGTAGACATCGACAAGAATGGTCAAAATGGAAGGATGCAATCGATTCTAAATTAAAATCGCTAGTGAAATGTAAAGTTTTTGGACCGATTTCCAAACACCTGCTGGTGTAAAACCTGCAAGATATAAATAGGTATTCGTGCAAAAGCGAAATAAGGATAATGAAATTATGAGGTATAAAGCATAACTAGTTGCCCAAGGGTTCTCACAAAAACTCCGTATTGATTATGAAGAGACGTATTCTCCTATGGTGGATGCAATAACTTTTCGGTATTTGATTAGTCTGGCAGTGCATGAAAAACTTGAATTGCGTCTTATGGATGTAGTGATAGCCTATCTATATGGCTCACTTGACAATGATATCTATATGAAAATCTCAGAAAGACTACAATTGTCTGAAAAGTCTAACTCTAATTCGAGAGAACTTTATTCGATAAAATTGTAGAAGTCTCTCTATAAGTTAAAATAAGCAGAGCATATGTGGTACAATCATTTGATTGAATACCTATTGAAACAAGGCTATAACAATGACCTCATATGTCCTTATGTCTTTATAAAGAGATCTGGATTACAATTTGTGATCATTGCAGTATATGTTGATGATTTGAATATAATTGAAACTCCTGAAGAGCTTCAAAGGGTAGCAGATTGCCTAAAATAGGAATTTGAAATGAAAAATCTTGGAAGAACAAAATTTTGTTTTGGCTTGTAGCTCGAGCATCTTAAGAATGGAATTTTTGTACACTGATCTGCTTATACAGCAAAGATACTTAAAAGGTTTTATATGGATAAAGCATACCCATTGAGTACTCCAATGGTCGTAAGGTCATTTTAAATCGATAAAGATCCTTTTTCAACTTAAGGAAGATGACAAAGAACTACTTAGTCCTGAAGTACCATATCTTAGCGCAATAGGTGCATTAATGTATCTTATGACTCACACTCGACCTGATATATCTTTTTCAGTAAACTTATTAGGAAGATATAGTTCTCATCTACAAGGAGGCATTGGACAGGTGTTAAGCACATATTCCGATACCTCAGTGGTACAATGGATATGGGTTTGTATTATTCAAATTTGTCCAAATCCGAGTTAATAGGTTTTACAGATGTATGATATTTGTCTGATCCTCATAATGATCAATCACAAATGGATTATGTCTTTACATATGGTGGCACTGCTATTTCATGGCGTTCTACAAAATAAACAATTGTAGCTACATCATCTAACCATGCTAAAATTCTGGCAATTCATGAAGCAAACTGAGAATGTGTATGGCTTAGATCGGTAATCTAACATATTCAAAAGACATGTGGATTATCCTCTCAAAAGAAGGTACCAACTATTTTGTATGAGGATAATACAACCTGCATAGCTCAACTGAAAGGAGGGTATATCAAAGGTGACAGAACAAAACATATATCCCTAAAGTTCTTTTTTACTCATGACCCTCAGAAGAGCGGTGCTATTAATGTTCAACAAGTTCGATCCAGCGATAATCTCGCTGATTTATTTACAAAAGCACTATCTACAAAGAGATTTGAAGAGTTAGTCCAAAAATTGGATTACGGCGACTCAAGGATCTCGAATGATAATTTTAAGGAAAGTATATTAAGAGATGCAGTCAAAAGGAGGAGCAAAATACTATACTCTTTTTTCTTAGCTATGGTTTTGTCCCATTGGGTTTTCCTAGCAAGGTTTTTAATGAGGCAGTATCTCCTCTCAATAAAAGATATGAATGATGTACCCTTCCCTTCGCTAAGAATTTTTCATGGTCAAATAAATAAACATCCAAGGGGGAGTGTTATAATACTACCAATAACATGGGTATTCATTGGTATTCCAAGAGAAGGTTATTCCAAGAGGAGGTTATGTCTATTGGCATTAGCCATGTAAATGCTTATTAACGTTGATGAATATAACATCTTTTTCTATGCCTATAAATAGATGACATGAAGTTGTATTTGAAATACCCGAATGAAATAAGAAAAAAAAATTCCAATACTTTCTTAATCTTTTTGTTATATTGTTACTTTTTAAAATTTGTAGAAAATTTCCATGATCCATTCTACCAAGGGTCTAATGGCATGCCGAGTGCACAAGCTTTTTGAGACCACATTTCCTAGGCATTATAAGTCATGTTAATGGCAGAGGTGTAGGAAAAAATTGATTTTACGATGCCCCAGGATCTCAGGTTTATTTTAATGCATGAATTTTAATTTAATTTAATCTAATTAAATTTATAAAATATGTCATGTATATTTGTAATTGAAAGCATGAAAAATTTAAAATTAAATTTTATACCTGTCAGTTTGCATACCTAATGCAGAAACTGGATGTAGATCTAATCTCAAGTGAATAATTTCCTTTTGATGCCTTGCGAGAGTCGCATGTGCCACTCCTCTATTTAGTACGCACGCTAGGAAACCTTGAGACAGGGGATATGGAATCAGAAGGGATGAAGAACTCTTCTCCAAGAGAGGAGTCCCTCTCTGTTTGGACTTCTCTAATTTTTGGACTCTTCTTTTTCTTTGCTCTTTTTTCTCTTCTCCTCGAAGTTGAGAAAAGCTTCTTAAATAAACCCATCGTAAAACAACCCAAAACAACCTTTTGAATTTGTTTTACGATACGATAATATCCGATCTTCGAAAGAGGATGGGTTACGGGCGTTCACGCATTGTTAACGCGTAAAGAAAATTTTATAAAGAAATTTACCGATTCATATAATCTCAATGGCAAGATCGTAATTTAACTAAAATTTTTTAAATTCACATTATCGAAATGATTAAATCTTAATTTATACGAAGTTTTAAATTCATGCCATCTCAATGGCAGAACCGTAATTTAAATGAAATGGTAGAATCGTAATTTAAATGAAATGATAGAATTGTAAATTTTCTAAAGTTTTAAAGTCTCGTTGAGTGCATACAACGATAATATAAAAATATTTAAAATATTTATAAATACAGAAATAATCAGATTAAATCTGTTTGAAGTCCAAATTGAAATCTGAAAGAACTCATGCGAAGATCTCGAACCATACTTCGCATTGAACTTATTTAATTTCCAATTTAAAGTAATTTATGATTTTAAAATTCATAAATAAACGATCAGATGCTATATTGGATATCCGATTCAAACTACTTTAAAACCATATCTAAACCACTCTATCATCAAACCAACCATTGGTCTATGGTTCAAGTCCTATCCCACAATGGGTCTGAATAAATCCCAAAAATTCACTTGAGT
The DNA here is from genome assembly GCA_900491605.1 of Calamus simplicifolius. Classification (NCBI taxonomy): domain Eukaryota; kingdom Viridiplantae; phylum Streptophyta; class Magnoliopsida; order Arecales; family Arecaceae; genus Calamus; species Calamus simplicifolius. The sequence goes on from UESW01004282.1 coordinate 279,774, forward strand.
TACAAACTAACTCAAGTTCATCCCTAGAATAAGTACTACCGCTAATGCCCAGTGCTAACTAGACATTGCTAGTACAAACTTGGTATTACCCATATGACCAAGTCCCACTTAGATCATGGATTAAGCCTGTCTTCAGGTCACCTGACTATGTGCGTGACTCCATAGGTTCGAATCTAAGTCGGTAGCATAGGAACACTTTCTATACCAATTGATGTGACCATCTAACAATGGTACCTGACATCCGAATAGACCAAATATATGCAAAGCAATATTTAGGAACCTAGGCTAGGGTTACCGTATAATTCATCCCCTTGTCCAAATACTCAAGATGAATTTAGAGTTCACTGCCAACTTCCAAAAACATCTAAGTGTGTTTCAACATGTACAATCCTGTGACTCCTCACATGGATTACCCTGGCCAAGGTTTTGCAAAATTAAAACATAAACCGAATATTAACTCTAATACTTAGAGTGGACAATTCCATCTTGACTCATCACTAATTTAATAAGTAATTGACTGTACCCAGCATCCTTTTGTCACTGGATTATAAATCCAGGTAGTCTAGTGCCTAAGTACAGTGAGTTGCTTACTAAGTCACCATGATAGTCTCAGGTCAAAGGGACACTTATACCCATTGCCCTTCTGTGAGATACCCTTGATAGTAGAGTACTCAACAGAGGTGAGCCACTGTTCAGTGAATGTACTCCTACACTCACCTGCATGCCATACTAATGTCATACACTCCTTGGTTTAAGAGAACAAACCAACATATATGGCACACAACGACCTATACTTGACTACGTTATTGTCCTAGGTAATAACATATCATTTGGTCGCGAACCCATTTAAGAATTACTCGATAATTCCTCCTTTATCGAATAAATGTAATTCTAAGGACTACAACATATAAGAGTTCTATTGGAAGATGAAAAATATGTTGTACTACCAAAATAACTTTTATTAATCAAATAAATCATATACAATGAATCACAACCGTCTATAAGCTAGACGATTGGCTGTAGGACATATTTCCTAACAACTCCCACTTGGACTAGAGCCAATCGGAACAGTATCTAATACCCATCTTCCATTTGTGTTCATCGAACTCCTTGACTTCGAGAGCTTTAGTAAATGGGTCGGCTAGGTTCTCCTTTCCGTTGATCTTCCGAAGCTCGACGTCATCTCATTCCACGATTTCTCGTACAAGGTCATAGCGACACAGTATATGCTTGGTGCAGTGATGAAATTTTGGTTGTTTGGCTTGGGCAATTGCTCCAGAGCTGTCACAGTACACTGGAACAAGACCACCCAGGGCAGGCGCCACTTCCAACTTGCCCAAAAATTTTCGTAGCCATACTGCTTCTTTTACTGCATCTGATGCTGCAATATACTCCGCCTCGCATACAGAATCTGCCACTGTGTGTTGCTTGGAACTTTTTCAGCAGATCGCTCCTCCATTTAGGGTAAAGATAAACCCTGATACACTTTTGCTATCATCTTTGTCTGACTGAAAACTGGAGTCAGTATATCCCACAAGCTTCAAGTCAGGTTCTCCATAGATAAGCCATTGGTCTTTAGTATTTCGCAAATACTTAAGGATGATTTTCACCACTTTCTAATGTGCTTCACCTGGGTTAGACTGATATCTACTCACTACTCCTAGTGAATATGCTACGTCCGGTCTTGTACATGTCATGGCGTACATAATAGAACCCACTGCCGAAGCATATGGAATCCTACTCATACGTTCCCTCTCGTCAGGAGTTGTCGCACAATCCTTCTTAGAGAGTGAAATCCCATGGCCTATCGAAAGATAACCTTTCTTAGAATTTTTCATGCTAAACCTTTTAGCACAGTCTCGATGTATGTTGACTGTGATAATCCCAGCAGCTTCTTTAATCTATCTCTATAGATCTTCATCCCTAGAATGTAAGAAGCTTCTCCCAAGTCCTTCATGGAGAACTGTGACATTAACCAAACCTTTATTCCCTATAATGTAGGAATGTCATTCCCAATTAAGAGGATGTCATCTACATACAATACAAGAAACATAATTACAGAACCATTAGCCCATTTATATATGCAGAGTTCTTCTCCATTCTTAACGAAGCCATATGTTTTGATACACTTATCAAAACATATATTCCAACTCCGAGATGCTTGCTTTAGTCCATAGATGGACTTTTGGAGTTTGCATACTTTTGATACATCTGCAAATATGAATCCTTCAGGTTGTATCATATACACCTCCTCTTCCAGCTCTCTATTTAGAAAAGCTGTTCGAACATCCATTTGCTAGATTTCATAGTCAAAATATGCAGCCAGAGCAAGCATGATCCGAATGGACTTGAGCATTGCTACAGGAGAAAAAGTCTCGTCATAGTCTATACCATGACGTTGACGATGCCCCTTAGCAACCAGATGAGCTTTATAGGTCTCACCTTTCCGTCTGCACCTCGTTTCTTCTTAAAAATCCATTTGCACCCAATGGGTTTTATCCCTTCAGGTGGATCCATAAGTGTCCATACACTGTTGATCTCCATAGATTCCATTTCGGATTTCATGGCCTCAAGCCATTTCTCAGAATCAGACCTCTGCATTGCATCCATATAGGTGATGGGATCCTCGTTGTTCTTATCGAGCTCAATAGGATCACCATCATGGACCAAGTAACTGGAGTATCTGTTCGGTTGACGTGGTACTCTATCAGATCTTCTCAATGTTTTCTCAATGGGCTCTGGGTTTGATTTAATCAAAGCCGGTTTTATAGAGGCTTCAGAGCATATAGGTACTTCTACCTGTCGAACTTCATCAAGTTCAACATTAGCAGCCTTAGTTCTTTTAGCAAGGAACTCATTTTCCAAAAAGGTAGCTCTAAGACTGATGAACAATTTTCGTTCTTCAGTATGGTAGAAATAATATCCTTTATTCTCTTCAGGATACCCAACAAAAAAACATTTGTCAGACGTAGGTCCTAGTTTATCTGTCTGCAATCGTTTGACATAAGCTGGACACCCCCATACTCTAAGGTGTGAAAATATCGGCTTACGTTTAGTCCATATCTCATATGGAGTCTTAGTAACAGACTTGCTTGGAACCCTATTAAGAATATAACATGCTATCTCAAGGGCATGTCCTCAAAAGAAGAGAGACATATTGGCAAAGCTCATCATGGATCGAACCATGTCCAACAGGGTTCGATTCCTCCTTTCAGACACCATTTAACAGGGTGTCCCTGGAGGAGTCCATTGAGAGAGAATCTCATTCTCCTCAAGATATGTCAGGAACTATATTCACCTCCTTGATCTGATCGAAGGATTTTAATATTCTTTCCAGTCTGTTTCTCTACTTCATTATGATATCATTTGAACATTTCAAATGACTCAGATTTATGTTTCATCAAGAAAACATAACCAAACCTAGAGTGGTCGTTTGTAAACGTAATGAAATAGCTAAACCCACCCATAGCAGTGGTATTCATGGGTCCACATACATCCGTATGTATGAGACTTAGAATATCTCTAGCTCTTTCACCTTTTCCAATAAAGGGTGATTTGGTCATTTTACCAAGAAGACAAGATTCATATTGGAATTGATTCATAATCAATGTCATTGAGGATACCCTCTCTGACTAATCTATTAATCCTGTTATTGTTAATGTGACCCAGCCTACAGTGCCACAGGTATGAATCACTAACATTATCTATCCTAGGCCGTTTGCTTGGAGTACACATCACATTTATAGGTCGTGATAACATAAAAATGCCATTGCACAATTGTCCACACATTACAGAAGTATCATTCACAATGATGTTCATAACGTCATTCTTTATTGAAAAATCAAATCCTTCAATGGCCAATTGGCCTACAGAAATGACATTTAATAAGAAATTAGGACAATAGTGACATTCACTTAGCATGACCTTGCAGGATTCAAAGAATAGCTCTACTACTCCTAACGTTAGGACTGGAACTCGACTTCCATCACCCACGTTCAGGAATCTTTCGCCATCCTTGAATCTCCTACTAATTCGAAGTCCCTACAAAGAATTGCAAATATGAATTGGACTGCCAGTATCTAATACCCAATCAGTAGTATCACAAATAGAGAAACTACAAGGCGTTATCACATAAGTACCTTGTCCAGCAACTACTTGCTGCTTTTTCTTCCTCGGTCTGTTAGGATCCAGGGTTGCACTGTATTGAGGACAATTCCTCTTCCAATGACCCAGCTTTTTGCAGAAGAAGCATTTCGCTTGGTTCTTGTCAACCTTAGCTTTCTTCTTAGCCTGATTATGCCCATCATTTTGTATTTTTTTTATTCTTATTCCTTTTCTTCATCCCTTTCTTAAAGGAACGACGACCTGCTCCAGAAACTCCCACTAAATTTACCGAGCCCTTTTGGAGCTGGTGATCCTTCTCATAAGTCTGCAGTAAACCCAGTAAACCATGGTAGTTTACTACAGGTTTTGTCATTCTAAAATGACTGAGAAAATCCAAGTAGGAACCAGGCAGGGAGTTCAATATAGCATCCTTCCCAAGCTGCTCATGCAAGGGAAAACCGAGCTTGCGCAGGCGCTCGATCATCTCAATCATGTACAATACATGATCAGTGACCGATGCCCCTTCACGCATTCGAGCATTGAAAATGGCACTGACACTCTGTACCTTTCAACGTCGTCTAGTGTGCTAAAGGACTCCTTCAACTTTTGAAGGATCTCTTTAGGTTGGGCTTCCTCAAACTTCCTATTGAACTCATCATTCATGGAGGCCAGCATAATGCACCGTACTATGGTGTGATCATTGACCCACTTCTGATAAGTGTCTCTGACCGTAGTGCGAGCATTCGAAGCTGGCTTCTCAGGTTCAGGATCCATTATCACATAAAGATCCTCTCATGTTCCAAGACTATCCTAAGTCTTCGATACCAGCTATCGAAGTTGGGACCCGTTAGTTTGTCATTGTCCAACAATGAACGGAGCGACAAATTGGTTGACATGATCTGAAAGGATAACCAAAACCTATTAGCTTACATGATTTATTAATCCTAAAGACATGGACTTTAGTCTAAAGGACTTGCCACTATATTATTCAGATTGGTAGTCTTTACTTCCAATCCAAGAAATTATCCCTAATTCCTTAGTGGGTACTAGAATCCAATAGACAACACATGAGCCCGACTTTGGCCAGCCCACCCATGTGCATCTAAAGGTAGGTTCCTTAACCAATTGCTTCTCCAAGCAATTTCTAGTAATCTATTTTGCCCTAGGGTGCACTTCAATTGGCATTTGGGCCTCCTATTGAAGGTCCTAGTTAGGTCCAACCATTAACATGACAAAATTTAATGTTTCTAACCAACGAATAGTCAAGCCTAACTTTGGTCGGCTCACCTGATTACCGTTAAGAGAGTTGCACTAAGTCATTATATTATGAATAGCAATTCCAATAGCCTGATGATCCCCCGACCTTTGGGTCTGCCAATGATCACCCAACTATTGGACCCATTATCATCCACTTAATGGGAGGCTAAGACTTAGTTATCTCCATAACTTCATATTTTTAAGGACCTAATAATTTTTAGGATTTGATCAAATTGTGACAAATGAGGAAAGACATGAACCTTAATCAAGAATCCTCCCACTAACTATTAGAGGGGTTTATGAACAATCGGTCCATGGGCTCCTAAAATCAGTCAGGACTGATAAGCCTTAATTGACATGGGTTAACTTGAATCAATAAGCTATCCAATGGATTCTGGTCGATCACATTGGCCAGGTAAGTGAGATCAAGATATGGGTTGTGTCATTAACCATCTTGCCTTAGACATCATCTGTTTACCAGACTCAATTAGACTAGCCTAGAGACTCGGGCTCATCGCTGAGACAAAATCAAGTCCATTTAGATGTATGGACTGATCAATTTAACTAATCAGAGAGAGAAGAAACCTAATTCAACATTTAATTAGACTTAATTCTCTACTTGGTCCATTCATTCTAAACTCAGGTCTAATCCAATTACTGAACCTGACCCTAGCTAACCCATTTACCCAATTTATGGATTTATGATTTAAAATCTTTTAATCATCAACTTAATTCTTAATTAAGTTAATCCAATTTTCTAATTTGAAATAATTTCAAGATTTATCTTGTAAAACAATTTTATAATTTTTTATTTATGATCCAAAATTTTAATGTTAATTTAATTAACATTTATGTCATAATTTAATATTAGATCTAATCTAAAATATCATGGCATTCAGATAAAAAATGTAAAATAATTTTAACCTTTTTATTATTTTATTTTAGATCTGTTTCATGGATCATAACATAATTAGCACCCCGTGGTGAGGGTAACAGAGGTTGTGAAACCTCAATAGACTGGATGGCCAGATGAATCCACCCAATCCAGAAACATAGCAAAGCATACTGTTCTAGATATACATTAGTCCTACTAATAAATATGCTTTTATCAATAATAAACATGCTTTAAACATGCTTTATATTTAGATCTACATTAGATCTACTTTAAAACATGCCTTGATCATTAATAAACATGCTATAATCATGTATCATATTTAGATCTACACTAGATCTACTTTAAAACATGCTTTGATCATTACAGATTTATTATGCATTCCTAAACCTGGGAGGCTCTGATACCATTTGTAGGAAAAAACTGATTTTACGATGCCCCAGGATCTCAGGTTTATTTGTATGCATGTATTTTATTTTAATTTAATCTAATTAAATTTATAAAATACGTCATGTATATCTGTAATTAAAAGCATGCAAAATTTAAAATTAAATTTTATACCTGTCAGTTTGCATACCTGATGCAGAAACTGGATGTAGAACTAATCTCCTATAAATAGTTTCCTCTTGATGCCTTGCGAGAGTCGCACATGCCACTCCTCTATTTCGTACGCACGCTAGGAAACCTTGAGACAAGGGATATGGAATCAGAAGGGATGGAGAACTCTTCTCCAAGAGAGGAGTCCCTCTCTATTTGGACTTCTCTAATTTTTGGACTCTTCTTTTTCTCTGCTCTTTTTTCTCTTCTCCTCGAAGTTGAGAAAAGCTTCTTAAATAAACCCATCGTAAAACAACCCAAAACAACCTTTTGAATTTGTTTTACGATACGATAATATCCGATCTTTGAAAGCGGATGGGTTATGGGCGTTCATGCGTAAAAAAAATTTTATAAAGAAATTTACCGACTCATATCATCTCAATGACAAGATCGTAATTTAACTAAAATTTTAAATTCACGTTATTGGAATGGCAAAATCGTAATTTATATGAAGTTTTAAATTCATGCAATCTCAATGGTAAGACCATAATTTAAACGAAATGACAGAATCATAATTTATATGAATTGGTAGAATCATAAATTTTTTGAAGTTTTAAAGTATCATTGGCTACCTGCAACGATAATATAAAAATATTTAAAATATTTATAAATATGAAATAATCAGATTAAATCTGTTTGAAGTCCAAATTGAAATCCGGAAGAACCTATGCGAAGATCTCGAACCATACTTCGCATTGAACTTATTTAATTTCTAATTTAAAGTAATTTATGATTTTAAAATTTATAAATAAACGATCAGAGGCTATATTGGATATCCAATTCAAACCACTTTGAGACCATATCTAAACCACTCTATCGTCAAACCAACCATTGGTCTATGGTTCAAGTCCTATCCCACAATGGGTCTGAATAAATCTCAAAAATTCACTTGAGTTACAAACTAACTCAAGTTCATCCCCAGAATAAGTACTACCGCTAATGCCCAGTGCTAGCTAGACATTGCTAGTACAAACTCGGTATTACCCATATGACCAAGTCCCACTTAGATCATGGATTAAGCCTGTCTCCAGGTCACCTAACTATGTGCGTGACTCCATAGGTTTGAATCTAAGTCGGTAGCATAGGAACACTTTCTATACCAATCGATGTGACCATCTAGCAATGGTACCCAACGTCCGAATAGACCGAATATATGCAAAGCAATATTTATGAACCTAAGCTATGGTTACCGTATAATTCATCCCCTTGTCCAAATACACAAGATGAATTTAGAGTTCACTGCCAACTTCCAAAAACATCTAAGTGTGTTTCAACATGTACAATCCTGTGACTCCTCACATGGATTACCCTGGCCAAGGTTTTGCAAAATTAAAACACAACCGAGTATTAACTCTAATACTTAGAGTGGACAATTCCATCTTGACTCATCACTGATTTAATAAGTACTTGACTGTACCCAGCATCCTTTCGTTACTGGATTATAAATCCAGGTAGTCTAATGCCTAAGTACAGTGAGTTGCTTACTAAGTCACCATGATAGTCTCAGGTCAAAGGGACACTTATACCCATTGCCTTTGTGAGATACCCTTGACAGCAGAGTACTCAACAGAGGTGAGCAACTGTTCAGTGAATGTACTCCTACACTCACCTGCATGCCATAATAATGTCATACATTTCTTGATTTAAGAGGACAAACTAACATATATGGCACACAACGATCTATACTTGACTACGTTATTGTCCTAGGTAACAACGTATCATTTGGTCGCGAACCCATTTAAGAATTACTCGATAATTCCTTCTTTATCGAATAAATGTAATTCTAAGAACTACAACGTATAAGAGTTTATTGGAAGATGAAAAATATGTTGTACTGCCAAAATAACTTTTATTAATCAAATAAACCATGTATAATGAATCATAATCGTCTATAAGGTAGACGATTGGCTGTATGACATATTTTCTAACAAGAGGGACACCTCCAAATTTAAGAATAGACATTTTGGTAAACTATTCACCACTGTAACAGCTTTGCTTGCTGGCAGCATATATGCCATCCAGCAAATCAGAAACTTCCAACAAAAAACACAAAGTGTTGCATTTCCCTGAGTCACAAAGAAGTTTGAAGTCTTTCATTATACCTCTGCAAGCTTGCATCCTTGGTGTGATTAAGAAACATAACTAGTCTAGCGGATACACAAAGTCCATGACAGTTGTTTTGATTCATATTAACTCGTATAAGATTTTTGTCTCAAATTTACTAATGCATCACATTTGTTCCTAATGCAATAAAAATATTTCCAGAACTAGCCACCTGTTCTATTGTGGCAGAGAATTTATAACTTAATGATACCCTACACAAAAACAGTGACATCAATTATAACTTAATGATGCTGATCTTTTCTTTACTTTTGGTGATGCATGAGAACTCTTCAAAGCTTCAGCATATTTCTTAAGCTCATGCTGTTCAGCACCAACAATGTCTCCATGATCAAGCAAACTGTTATGGCTCATATTGATCACACTGTCATCTCTGCATACCATTTTTCTGTAACTAGATGATGTTCCCATGTCACTTTTACAACGTTCTACTTGGTCCTCTTTAATTTCATCCCGATTGAGCTTCCTTAGTCTAGGAACATCGAAAGAGGTTCTAAAGAAACCCTTGGACCAAGCATCTTTATTTTGCCATGTTTTGTCAGCATGTGTTTCCATTCCTATTAGATGATTAGTTGAGGCATGCTCCATCGAAAAGCATGAAGAAATACTGTCACAAGAGTTTCTTCCCATCATATCACCCAAGGAACAAGGTGAAACAGATCTCCTTATCTCTGAATCACCACAGTTTGAATGATTTTTATCTACCAAGGAATTTTTGCTACTGTACCTTCCCTTACCCAACACCAACTTCTTAAGCTTGCTAATAAATTTTGATTTGCTTGAGCTGATGTTTTTCGTTGATGAGGAGATGTCAAAAGAAGCATCATCACACTCCCCAGCAGATGCTTGTGAAGAAGAACAAGATTCTGAATCAAAGTCCACAGGGCTGATGTTTTTCTCATCAATACCTAATTTTGCATATTCTAGTATCAGCTGCTTGGCTTTCTCTTCTGATTTTGGACTTAAGCTCCTGCCTAGATCCCTTGCTACTGTCTTCCCTGGAGGGGCCTGATAATTTCTCAGCTCATATCGTAAGCAAGCATTGATCCACCTAAGATATACCAATTCTTCAACATCTGTGCAACGATCAGTTTGAAGCTGCTCAATTTCCCTTGCCAAGTTGTTATTTTCTTCTCTCAAGCAATAAACTTCTTCCAGTACTTCTACCTGCATGAGAGTTGTAACTAGTTAACACTACGTCCACAGTCTCTAGTTGGATAACCAACATGTCATACTTGCAGCAAAGTACAGAAAATTTGTGAAGATAGCAAACATAGCAATGTAGAAAATAGTAAATACAAGAGTTATCTTGAAAAGATGTCGTACAGAAAAAAAAAAAGTAACTAAGCAGCTGATATGATAATATATCTGGATGCAAGACATATTTTGAATGAGAATTTTAATGATATTTTATTTTATTTTATTTTTGGTTTGGTGTGTTTTTCTTTTTTTTTGGTTGGACAAGGATGGCAGGACTTTGGACTGGAAGGTAAGGAACTACCATAGCAAGAGTTATCCGTCAATATTTGGGGTTAGCAATCAAAACTATAGATGCCAAATATTTTCTGTCTGCGAGCCAAATAAGTTATCATAATTTGCATGAATCTAATCAAAAGTGCCAAAACTACCTCAGGGGACTTGGGTGTGGCAGAGGACATCATTTGTGCAGACTCCAATTTCTGCATCAAGTCCAAATTTTCCTGCACCAGTCTTGAGTTCTCCTTTCTAAGCTCAGCAGCCTCATCTTCCACCTCCTTAAGCCTCTTCAACTTGCTCTCAATCTCTACATGTTCCCCATCCTTGTGCTCATTTTCTTGCAACATGGCAATACTCTGCTGAAGGGAAGCTAGAGTATCCCTTGCCTGCTCTCTATCTGATTCAATTTCCTCTTCAGAAGCTTAATCATTGACCTAGCAGACTCCAGTTCAGTCATTACTCTCGAGTAGTCCGATACCTGAGTTTTTAGCTTCTGGTTTTCATCTTGCAGGGTCTCAATCTTTAGTAACAACATCTTAACCTCAGTCGCGTTCATCTTCAACCTGTTGTCCAGCTCTCTCACTGTGGCCTCTTGTTCCTTCAATCCATAATACTCAAGCATCTGGAACTCAAGGTTCTTTTCCCTCTCCTGGAGGGACTGCACCAAGTTGTGAAGGTATGCAATCTCCTGCTCCATTTCCAGGTCCTTGATATCAAATTTGCAACTCATGGGGATTTTTGCGCTAGTCTCCAAATCTTTCGAGGATGCCTCAAAATCCTTCGCAACCATCTGGTTGAACTCTGGTAAAAGGAACTCTTCATCTTCTGAACTCCTACAGATCGGAGGCAGCCCCACAACGGTGGTGGTGGTAGTGCTGGTGGTGGATGTCCCGTGGATTATCTTGGCCAAAGCTTCCTCCTTTACATGTCAAAACCCAATTCACATCACGAATTTCTCATCATCCATCATTAAAAATATTACTTGTCTTTTTTTAACAATAAGGAGGAGGGGAAAAGGGAATTACTGAAAACAAATTTTCTTCCATGGATCATCAAAACACAATTATTAGTAATACGATAGAAATTTTTGACCAGCGATCCTTAATAAAAGTTACTGGTTTCAGTGGAAAAAACTCTTTTTTTTTTTTTGGAGAAATTCTTTCAAAACTCTCCAAACCCAGTAAAAATTCACTCGATCTAACGGGAAAAATAAAAACATAGTACTTATACGGGTTTGTCCCTTACGCTTCGAATAATAGGGAGTTCATCCATGAGCCCTCTTCGAGGACCAGTGATAGCGCCAACGAACGCGGATTTCCCACCGTTTTCCGACTTATCGCCTGGTTTCAGAAAGAGAAGACTTTGAAATCAGAACTGCAACTAACGATCGAGATGATTCAGGCAAAGAAAAGGCAAGGAAAGGGAAATAATAAGGAACCCGAAGAGCGTGAGGGAGGAGGAGGAAGGCGGCGGCGGGAATGGAATCGAGAGGCGAAGTAACCAGCGATGGAAAGGGCCAGAGCGACGGCCATTTTAAAAATTAGGGGCTTCATGCCCTTCTTGTCCGCTTCCACAAACCCCTTCATCTCCCCCACCTCTCTCTATAATTTGTCCTCGCTATTCTATCGACTACGGAAGCAGAACAAGAATAAGGTCTCGCTCCTTCTCCTCCCCGTCTCCATCGCAATTTCAACGCGCAAATGGGAAAGAACCGACGGTCAAAAGGAGAAACAAAGGGAAGGAAGTGAGCAGGAGGCACGCGAGCAAGCGAATCCTCCTCTTCCCTCCCTGCTGGCTATTTGTTCAAGTCGCTGCTATGCATCCCCAGGACCGTCCCCAAATGCCGCCAAAGCTCGTGTCTGCACATCGTCAGGAGACTTATTGCGGGGAAGCGTAGAGATCTCCTTTTGGTTCTATGGGGCCCCGCCGTGCCGTCCGAGTCCTGTGCAAGACTATGTCGGCGCCTTTGACCGGAGGCTTCGCTTCTATGGGTGGGTTTGGGATTCCGTGGCCGCTCGCCGTTGGATTGCGTAGAGAATCCGGGAAGCGTGGGAGAGACGGAGGACGAAGGGAACGTTATATATGCGCGGTTTATTTCGCTAGACGCTTGGACATCTGGAACGTACGACAGCGACAGAACGAGACCTCCGTGCTCGGCCGTGAATTGGTGCTTGGTGGTCGCTGGTGCCTCCAACCCAGCCGCGTTTGCTTTTTGTTTCCTGGCTCATAATCGATACAAGCGTCACCTTCGTCAACGTTGTCTATGGTCCATTAAACTAGCACGGCCGCAGTGCTGCTCGCGTGGACACACGTGGTAATCAACGGAGAGTTTTCAGTTTTAATAATTTACTTACAAGATTTCAATGCTGCTTTTGAAGCCATTTGTTTATCACCAAGCTTTTTTTTTTTTTTTTTTTTTTTTTTTTTTTTTTTTTCATACGAGCGATCATACTAATTTAGAATGAATCAAGTCTGATATATCAGAATACAAAATTTATGAAAGAATCAGAGGGCATGGGTCCCCCTACGATCAAACCCAAGGACCCGAATGATGGGCCATCCAGGCAGCTACCCAGTCAGCCGCTGAGTTAGCTTCCCGATAAATATGCCGAATCCGGATAGAATCAGCCAGGCGAAGCAAAGCCCGAATATCGCGGATAATGGAATGGTAGAACACTGGTCACCAGAGTCTAGCGGAGCCAACTAATAACAGTAGTGGAATCCCTTCAATAAAGATCCTGCGGCAGCCCAGTCTGCAAATGGCATAGGATATACTGGCCCACGCCGCATACAACTCTACTAATAGCACCAATAAGTCAAGAAGGCCGAATCCACCAGCAGCTATCATCGATCCATCCGACCTACGGATCACAAAAGCCGAACCAGCAGCTCTGCCACGAACACTCCCATCAAAGTTGATTTGACAAACTAGGGGTGGGGGCTCCCAAGAGATGAAAACCGTCTGCCGGTGCGCTGCCAAGGCAGCAGGGGAGCCCCAGCTTCCAGAGTCATCAGAATCAACAACAGCATGATGACGAGTGTACTCGGCAGAAAGGGACAAAGCAGTCTAAACAATCCTATGAGAGGGAACAAACTCATCAGAGAAAATAATCTAATTCCGAGATAACCAGATCTAGTAAGCAATGTACGCAATCGTGGAGCCCAGCTGCCTACAGCCCCCCGAGTGTCCAGCCTAATCAACCTTAGAAAAGAAGCACGGCTAGGGTCACCCCTCACTCCCCAAATCCGAACCCCGAGATCTGCCAAATCAGTCTCGCTCTACCACACAAAAAATAGCATGATCAATAGTCTCATCCTCTAGCCCACATAGAGGGCACAAAGGTGGATCGACAAACCCCTCTTGGAGAGCAGGGAACAAGTAGGGAGGCAGTCCAAGCCAGTTTCCAGATGAAGAGACGAACTCTGGGATGAATGAGCAACTTCCAAATCCAAGAGACATCAAGAGTAAGCCTAGGCTAAGGTCTATAAGCCTTCATAAGATCCCTGATAGGAGCACGAGCCATACAAGATCTCCTCCACAAGTTGATATCAGAAAAAAGACCCGAAAAAAGAGGAATGGAGAGAATACGCTGACGAAGCTCGTCCTCGAACAAGGAGGAAACCAGAGATATTTGCCAAACATGATGATCTGAGCAATTAAATCAGCAACTCTCATACCACTGGGGATATTAGAGCTCACATAAGTAGGCCATCGGGAAAGGGGAAGGTCTGCAATCCAAGTATCCCGAACAACATCGACAGAGGCACCATCGCCAATCATCCAAGAGATGTTAGACAGCATGGCCGGAGCATGTCGGCAAACCTCTCTCCAAAAAAAAGAGTATCCCCGAGTAGACTGAGAAAAAGTAGAATGGGTCCAATCTCCATATTTGGCACGAATAAATGAGCTTCACAAACAGTGCGGATCAAGCAAGAACCGCGTAGCATGCCTAGCAGTCAGAGCCTCCCTCCTGACAGTGAGGGATTGGATCCCAAGACCCTCCTCAGAAATCGGCAGACAAACAATGTCCCAGGCCAAAAGGGGATACCATGACCTTCCCGCATAGAGCCATAGAGGAAATCCTGGAAGTATCTCTCCAACCTCCTCAGACAAGACACCGGAATGGAAGCATTAGATAAAATATAGAGCGGAAGAGAAGTAAGAACAAACCAAATAAGGGTAATCCTGGCCATCATAGATAACCCAGTAACCTGCCAGCCATCTAGACGATCGCAGACACGATGCTCAAGATCACTGAAATCAGCACTATGCGGCCGTCTCCCCGTGATAGTAATCCCCAGATAGGATAGACGGTTAGCCTGCACAGAGATATCCAAGATTTGCATAATAGATCCCCTAACAGCAAGGTCAATTTTTGGACTGAAACAAACCAAAGATTTACTGAGGTTAACTCTCTGACCAGAATCCTGACAATAAGACTGAATAAAAGTGGCAAAAGAAGAAGCATTGTAGATAGTGGCCCTGCCCAAAAGGATACAATCATCCGCAAATAAGAGATGAGAGAGCGAGGGCCTGTAGGGCCCTGCGCTGTAAGGAATAAAAAAGGGGTCCTGCTAAGTCTGAGAAAGAGCCCAAGATAATGCATCAGTAGAGAGGATAAACAGGAACGGGGATAGAGGGCATCCCTGCCTCAGCCCAACAGCAGAATGAAAATAGTTCGTCTGGACACCATTAACAATGATAGAAAAGGATGGTCGATGAACACAAACCCTAATCCATGCAATAAAGAGATCATCAAACCCAAACTCCTGAAGAGTACGATAGAGGAAGTCCCAACTCAATCTATCATAAGCTCTCTCCATGTCCAGCTTAACCGCCATAAGACACTGACGAGTAGGGGCACGTGAAGGTCATGCATGAACTCTTGAGCAAGCAAGACATTATCAGAGATAATACGACCTCTGAGGAATGCTCCCTGCTCAGGAGAAATAAGACGAGGAACCACCAACCGCAAACGAGAAACCAGGAGGCGAGCACATACCTTATATGAAGTAGTGCATAAGCTGATCGGCCAGTAGTGCTGAGGAATAGAAGCATTAGGACGTTTGGGCACCAAGGTAACAAGAGTCCTGTTCCAGTAAGAGGGAATAGATCTAGACAGAAAGACAAACTGGATAGCCTCCACAACATCCTGCCTCACAATATCCCAATAATGGCGAAAGAAAAAGGGTGGATACCCATCAGGACCTGGGGCCTTATCAGATCCAAGGTCCCATAAAGCCATCCTGATCTCCTCAGTAGTGATAGGCCTAGTAAGAAGGTCGTTCTCAGACTCAGAGACCTTTAAGGGAGTCGGCACAGGAGGAACAGGAAAGCCATCCCCCATCCGCTCAGTCCATCTAGACTGGAAAAAGTGATATAACTGATCTCTAATCCCTTGGAAGTCGTCATGGAAAGAGCCCTCCTCATCAGCTAAACGCCGAATTCAGTTCACCGACAGATGTTTTAAAGTAGCCTGATGAAAAAATCTAGTGTTCTGATCACCTTCCTTCACCTACTGAATCCTGGACCTTTGCCTCCAAAAAGTCTCCTACTACCGAAGAAGGGAGTGATGGAGGGCCAGGTTGGATCGGAGAAAAATGAGATCAGAATCAAGAAGACAGCCAAACTGATATTCCTTAGCCTAAAGAGAGGCTATAACAGACTTAGCATGCTCAACTTGCCGAGCAATGTCGCCAACCTCAACCCTAATCCATCTGGAAAGTCTACGTCTCGCCAGCTCTAGGCATCTGGATAATTTGTAAGTAGCACTCCCTCTGACAGGAAGATGCCACACCTGAACAATCAAGGTCCGGGCGCCATAGTAAGATGACCAGAATTTCTCAAACTTAAATAGTCTCCTCTGATGAGCCAACACATCAGTGGATATAAGAATGGGGCAGTGATCAGAAGCAATCCTGGACAAATGGGTAACGATGGTAGAAGGGTAACACCGAAGCCAACTGGGGGAGGCCAAAACTCTATCCAGGCGCTCCCAAACCCTAGCAACACCCGACCGGTTATTACACCAGGTAAATTGGGACCCCTGAAACCCCAGGTCGAGCAGGTTAGCAGAGGCAATGAAGGACCTGAACTCTGAGACCCCTGGGGATTCGATAAACTGCCGACCACCTTTCTTCTCATTAGCCCCCACAATACAATTGAAATCACCAGCAACCAAGGAGGAACTGTTGGGGAACGCGGAATACCCCCAAGATCACGGCTATAGCGTATATGAGTAATACAAAAAACTTTTACCGTTCTAATCTATGAGTACAAGATCATACCTTCAGATTTGAACTTTAGAACACTTTGATTCGATTGCTCGACCTCAACCTTTTAGCCTTCCGCCGTATTCCCGAAAATACCTTCCTTCTCTCACAAGATGGTGGGATCTCTTGGCCGTCCTAGGGTTTCTTATTTTTCTTTCTCCAAAAACTGTTCTCAAAACCTTAACCCTAGCAACCAACTGAGAGGGTATTTATAGGGCTACAACAGGGACCAATAGGCAAATATGAAAAGGACTTCCCATGTAATTAAATCTCTCAATCCTACCCCGGGTTAGGATTCAATTACGTAAATTATAATTCATTCCACTAAAGAATTATAATTGTACTCCTAATCATATTTGAATTTATATTTTCGAGCCTTAATATTAAATACTTATTATCTCCCCACGTTAAGATTACAGATATCCACCAATTAAATTTGATTACTGACAATATAATTTAATTGGCTTTTATTATCCTTGAGACTTATCCACTTAACTTATTTGATGTATCGGATTCAAAATTCACTTGCAAGATTTGATACAATCAAAACTTATAAGCTTTCTCAAGGGGATATCATCAATCCAATTTATCAGGATGTTATTTCCTTCAACTATTAATATTCACCATATATATAATGTTATTGCCCAACCCACTGAGTTTATTGACTCATATAGAATCTCACTCTATGTGTAATCAAAGCAATAATCACTACATACACGTGTCTAGAAATAGAATTTGGATTAAGAGCATAAGTAATCATAATATTCATGAGTTTTAAATTATTTTATAAAGTCAGTATAAAATAATTAACTCAACTGGGTCCTGTTCAATACACACAAAGTGTACTAGCATAAATAGTTGGAATAAACCATTCCCCGTAGTCAAGACAGACCTACTAAAAATTTGTGCTACAGTTCTACTGATGGTGTGTCCAATTCCAACTAAAACTGTGAACAATAAACTTGTATTCCAAAAGAACCGATAATCTAGTCTTCTGTGTGTAAGCCGTACTCTACACATTAGATCAAATACTCTTTGTAAATACTAGACACATGCACATATATAGTAAATGGCACACATTGCTCAAAATAAATTCTCATTAAAATATAAAGACATAACATAAAGAATATCTTTTAGTCTATATCTCTATCAGGAACACCCTAGCTAGTCAAGGACCGAATCTCATCCCAAAGCACTCGTCGCTCCCAAAAGTCTATACTGGCATACACACCTGAGAGAAGCCAAGGGGCCGACGACCCCTCAGAAATAACAAGAGAAACCTGCTGGGAGCAGTAATGAAAAGCATCCACTCTTATCGCAGAATTCCTCCATAAAGCCAAGATACCACCAGATAAGCCAACAGACTCTACAGCATAAGAAATCCAAGATCTGGAAATCTGCCTCCTCAAGCTAGCCAAGCTATCCCCTGCTAGTCGAGTTTCCAACAATATACAGATATCAAAACTGTGGAGTTGCATAAGCCTCCCAAAAGAGGAGCGAAACGATGGTTTCTGGGCTCCTCTAACATACCAAATCAGAATCTTCATTTGGGGGGATCCCACCTGGTCCCCTGACATCTCAACATCAACCGGACAATTGTCCCGAAGGATATTATCTGCAGCCCCAGGGACCGAACTATCCATAAGTACAGCAGACACATCCAACTGAATAGCCTTCTTTAGGAGTATAACAACAGAATCGTGGATAAGCTTGTCCTCCATAACTGGCTGAACAACCTCAGAACTAACAGCAGGGTCATGTACAACCTTATCACAGGAAAGCACAGCCCAACTTTCGACTGAGTATCAAGTTCCTTAGAACCATTCACAAGTGCTGAGAACACAATAGTGGATTTCAGTCCACTAGAACCTAAGGCGGGGTTTTTTCCCTTCCCTTTGGTAGGCTTGGAAACTACCCTCTGCACAGGAGATTCAACAGCCCGAGCCCTCTTACGTAGGCCCGGGTAGGCATCCGACCGAACCTTAGGACGTCCGGCCCATTTGTCGGAACCCAACAAGGCAAAAGGGTTAGTGGCAATGTTCAGATTGGATTGAGGTAGAGAGCTCTCAGGCAATTCAGATCCAACAGAAACCTCCGGCACGCTAGCACCCGACCGGCACGCAGCCCTCCTCGGCTGAACCCTGATCCCAGCCTGAACGTGCCCAAGGTCCTTCACCGAAGCTTCAGTCAGAGGACCTCCACTCGAGCAACCCAAGCAGGAATCATTAGGCACCTGGCCCCCAGTCGAACTACCATCTAAAGACCCAGCCTGCATCTCCGACACAGCACCAGCAGGCTGACAATCATCGCCAGACGGCATAGAGCTGAGGACGGGCGGCACAGGGGCAACCGACTTCCTCCTAGTCTGCCTGCGAGCCACCTTCCTAGGGGTTTGCCACCCTTCGGACGAAACAGGGTCCAACGTAGGACTATCCTGCACCACCTTGCCAGAATCAACAACAGGGCCATGTGGGGACCTCCGACGCCGGAGCGCGGCCATCCACAGACCAAAAATAGGGCCAGCCGAAGAAGAAACAGAATCTGACACCAAGGCGCAAGAACCAGACGAATGAAGCAAGCCACAGGATCCACAAATTCCGTCGAGATGCTCGTATACAAACGACTTCCAGAAGGGAGCCCCGGCACCATGAATCCTCGTACCCGACCGGAGTGGTTTGCTCAAATCAACCCGGACACAAGCCCGAGCAAACCTACCATGGAGCCTCTCCTTCGTTGAAGAGTCCAGGAACAAGAAATCCCCTGCAACTGATAAAATAGGGCTCACAATTTCCTCAGTCCAGAACTCAATCGGAAGCAATGGCAGCCTAATCCACAGCAGGGCCGAGATCTGTGAACGTTCCGACGGCACAAACTCCGGACGCCAGTCAGCCACAGCTATAATCTGGTCGTTAGCCACCCAAGGCTTACCCAGCACCTTGGCCTTAGCAAGGGGATCGGCAAAACGGAACAGACAGTGACGATGAGCCAAGGAAACAGAGTCTACCTTCACCGGAGATGCCAGCCCGGCGTAACTCCCGGATAATAGCCTCCGGCGGAACCCACCGAGAGAGGCTCCTCGCAATAACAGCAAACTTCCCCCAGCTACCCGCTTCCTCCTCCAAGGCATTAACAGGACCTGCACTACTTTCGGGAAGCGGCGCTCAAGCTCAAATATCTTCGCCGGAGAGGGAGACGACGCCACCCAAACAAATCGGTTGTCAACGCCACGACGCCAAGACATCCGGTCCTTCTTCTCACCATCCGGAACCACTGGAGGAGCAGACGAAGAGGACGCCATTGTCTGAAGACACGAGATCAGAATCAGCGGCGAGAACACCGAAGATCAGAGAGGAAACAGCCGAATGCCCGAATCTTAAATTTATATAATGAAGAGGTTTTCAGCATGTTATTTAACATTTGTGCCTTAATATTCTTTTATCTCTTCTTGCTTAATTTTTTTAATATTCTAGACTTAAATTGAGATGAATCCTAGCTCCTCTTCTTTTCTCTTCTATAAATAAAAAATAACTTAAAACTTAAATATAATTATTTTTAAATGTTAATTTTATGATTATATAAAATAAAAGTCAAGTAAAATCAAATCTGGACGGGGCGTGGTTAGATAACAAGATTTTAATATCGTAAGGGGGCAAGAGTAATTTGAATACAAAGATAATAAACAACACGTTGAAACCGGACGCACATAACTGGCAAAAGTGGATTGAATACCTATCTAGCATCTTCCTTCTCTTTTCTTATAAACCTCTACAAGACCTTTTCTATCCTATGTGAATTCCATCCCTCTTTTACATCACTTTTCCGCACAATGTTAGCTTCTATCCATCACCCCTTTGCAATACCTTTCCCTCAATCCAACATCGCAGCTCATGTCTCTTGTTATCTTTTTTTTTTTTTTTTTAGTTGCCTCTTTCATTAAATCTATTATCATCTCGATCATTTTATTATGTAAGTTTTATATAATATCATTATCTCTTTTTTTAAATTACAGAATAAAAAATTAAATTATATTTTTTTATTTCTCAAAAGTATTAACATATCTTATGTTGTCAAATGGTTTTCAAAACATATATGTTTAATTTAGATAAGTAGTGAAAGGGGTTTTATTTGTGGTAACAGAGAACGTAACGGATTAATTGTACCAATGAGTTAAGATAAATTTAAAACAAATTTTATTTTATTTATTAAAAAATAAAATTTATTATTTAAGAAATATTTTATTGGTTTTTATCAACTTTTATTTTATAAAACCTAAACAAGAGTTTGTAAAAAAAATAAGTGGTTTAACGTGCAATTCTTTTACTGGCTATATGTTAACAAAAGGTTCCTCTATTGTTTACTTAAAACATCTGATTCACATGGTTTTTTTTTAAAAAAATTCATACATATTTAACACTTTTTTATACACACTTATATCATCTTATACGTATTTAACCATTTCGTGTATACACTTGTATTTTGATTCTATACATACTTAAAAAATATATTTATTTATACTATCATATACACAATTACAATAATATTATATATATTTGAATTTTAATCTTATACATACTTAGAATAATCTTATACATACTTATACAATTCTATACATACTTAGCTTCTCATTATATATATTTATTTTGATTTTATACATGCTCAATCTATTTTTTTGTAGACACTGAGTATTATAAGGTGTTTTTTTCAAGGATCTGAGAGTTGTTAGATCAATTAATAGGGATCAAATGTTACAGCCATAAAGTTTGAAAGTTAACAAGTAATTCTCAACTTAACTCAACTCATTTAAGCCTTTTTCCAACTACATGGGTCGGCTACATGAATCTACTTCCTCTACTCTGCTTTATTTAGAATCAGGTTGACATTCACATTATAAATAGTTATATCTTTTAATTATTTCTTTTTATGTTAGTTTAGGTCTACCTCTACCTCTATCCTTATCATGAATTGTTAAAAGATCACTCTTTCTAACTGAAGCATCTAAAGGTCTACGTTGTATATGTCTAAACCATTGCAATCGATTTTCTCTTATTTTATCTTCAATTGGGGCTACTCTTATCATCTCTCTTATATGTTTATTTCTAATTCTATCTTTTAAAGTTTTACCACATATTCATCTTAACATATGCATTTCTGTCATACTTAATTTATTCACATGTTGTTTCAATATTGTTTAACACTATATTTTATATATCATAGTTAATCTAATAGTGGTTTTATAGATTTTTTTTTAATTTTAATGAGATGCATCGATCATACAATACTCCCGACGTACTTCTCCACTTAATCTATCATACTTTAACTCTATTATTTACATCTTCACCTATTTCACCTTTTTTTCTATATAATTGATCCTAAATACTTAAATTTTTTACTCCTTGATATCTCTTGGCTTGCAATCTTCACTGTTTCTTTATTTGTATTTCAACTCCTACTAAAATTGCATTTTATGTATTCAGTTTTAGTTCTACTAATTTTAAAACCTTTAGATTCTAAAGCCTCTTTCCAAATCTCTAGCTTAGCATTTACTCCATATTTAGTTTCATCACTCAATACTATATCATCTGCAAATAACATACACCATGGGATATCATTTTGAATGTATTTGGTTAATTCATCCATAACTAATACAAAAAGATATGGATTTAAGGCAGATACTTGATGTAAATCTACAGTAATTGAAAACTCACTAGTTTTTCCTATTGTTGTTTTAACAATAGTTATTGCTCTATCATACATATCTTTTATCAATTCTATGTACCTGTTACCCAGATCTAGCAACCCAAGAGGGGGGGTGAATTGGGTTTCTTAAAATTTAAACGCTATCAAGTATGTACACTTATATTTCTTTTATAAATAAATATCATATAGTGAAGTGAAACTAATATGCAAACAATTACAGAAAAATATCACAATCAAACACAATATTTATAGTGGTTCGGTGCCAATCCTGCACCTATATCTACTCCCCAAGAATACCTCGGATATTTTTACTTAATTGTTTTGTGTTTCATCAAAATCAATATGAGGTCAAGAATCTCTTCCTTTTTTATGATGACAAAATCATTAAGTATTCAATAAGAGATAAATAATTTTAATTGAAGCATTCCTTGCAATTTTGAAGCATAAGATAGTGCATGCCAAATATATGTGTAGTGTGCCGAAACTTTAATTTTAAAACATTTAGGCTATAATTTTCAATAGATACCTTGCAAAACTCTCCCTTTGGTTTTGAAATAATGAACATTTCAAAAGTATGCATTCCATTTCTTCAAAAAATAGAGTGTATGAAAGCATTTAAAATCGGAGTGTATGCTTTCCATTTCTCTTCCTTTTTGTCATTAATCAAAAGAAGGTGAAAGAGTTTGCATCTATCACTGTATAAAGTTATATAAGTCTTACAAATCATACAAACTAGTCATTTGATAATTTACAAGCCAATAAAAGTATTATTCCACAATAGTAAAACGCAATTATATAAGCCAACAGAAATAATAGATATAGGTTCAGAAGTAACAAAAGAAACATAGGTAGGCATCTACAAGCAACATCAGTCAATGATTTCAACACGAGAGGTTGAAGAAGATCCACAACCATATCTGGAAGGACGGAATGATGACAAATGATTTATATTATTTTTCAGCTTGCCCAACTTAGCAAAGAACTTAGAAATGTCCATCATCTCACCATATATGAATGCTTTTCCTTTTATGTTATTCACGTTAAGCTGTAAATCATGTAAGCTCAATTTGATGTTATTTAGGATAGCATACATAGAAGATATGTGGGAAACCATAGAAGTCTCATAAGAACAAAAAGATGAAATCCATCAAGAGAAACAACATTAGAAATCCTGTGAACCAAAGTATCTATATCATCAGGGTCCATTTTGGTAACCATAGGATGACTTGGTTGGAAAGGATTCTGAGTGGACGGTGAAATATTGGGTGGATTTGAATCAGTGGTAGGAATGTTAACAAAGAAGGATTGATATTAAGGAAGGATTGGGGTCCATGGGCATAAAAGCTTGTTCAGCAAACATATAAGAATAATTTGTAGGATATTATTGCATTTAGCAAACATAAAAGTAAAATTCTGAGGTGCATTAGGAGCAGAAGGATAAGATTGAGGTTTAGCAGAAATAGATGGATAATGCTGAGGTTCAATATAAATAGAAGGATGAATTGAGGTTCAACAGAAAATTCCTAAGGCCAAGTAGATTGCTTCCTCTGGACAGGTATAGTAAGGTCTTGTATTTTTCCTTTGCTCCTTGTCCAAAGGTCATCTACCTTAGCAAAACCCATACGAATTAAAATACGCTCATTGAAAACATCGGTATAGCTAAGATTGTAGACATTCTCACCTCTAACATCAACATTAAAATGATTTAAAACATGGGTAAGAAGTAGGCTGTAGGGTAGAGCAACTCTAGATCTATTAACTGCCTCTCTCATCACACAAATCATTTTTCTAGGAAAGTATAAATGAGTTTGGATCATAACATGAAACATTATAGTCAAATCTCGGCCATTCACATAATCAAAACTACCACTCCTAGAGGCAAGACACCGAGAAACAATACTATGATGCAACCTCATTTTTGCATTCAGATCCTTAGCAAAAATATGATCAATATGAGAAGCATCATCAATATCAAGAACAGTTTCTAATTTAAACTTTTGTCATCAAGAATGTCCTCACCAAAATTGGTATTTGGGATATTCAAAATTTCTCTCAAAGTATCTTCATCAAAATCAATTCTAACACCTTTAACTTTGAAGATACTCTATTATTTCCAAAGCTAATATTATGATAGAAAATTTTGACAAGATCCGGATAAATGGGAAGATTTGTCTTAAGTAAATGTTTCCATCCTTGATATGCTAAGTTTTTTCCAATAGAAAATTTTTTAGAAGCTAGAAACTCAAAATGAACTATCTTCCAAAAGCTACAGATCTTCTAATTATAGATTAAAAACTAGAACGATTAGAAGGAGAGTACTCACTAATGCCTCGGGATAAAGATACACGAACCGATTTACCTTTGGGAGCCATTGATCCAATGAAATCAATGGGATTTGAAGTGAAAATGATGAAGGGGAAAGGAGCTTGAGGGAAGAACATGCTTGGCTTGGGAAAGAGGGTGAAGCACAGCTTGGGGAAGTGGAATTGAAGCAAAAAATCAGCCCTTAAACAGCCGGTCCCAATTCCTTTTGAATTGGAATACCAACAAAGCAAGATTGGTATTCCAAGACTTGGAATCTTGTTAATCAATTGCCAAAAAGTGAAGGACCGGTTTGGTATTCCACTCCAAGAAGTGGGATGCCAAAATGTTAAAACCGGTAGGCCAGAAAAAAAGTAACAATAAGAGACTTTATTCATTCATTACATCAATCAAAATAATTCAAAATTGATTCAATAAAAATATTAAAATAAGAATTATGAAGATCAAGCAGTTGCAATTCATATGATATAAAATCCATGCAATGATAATGAGTATAAGAGTATATATAAATTGAACAATCATAACAACTTATTAATAGTAGGATCAAGCATATCAAGCTCTCTTCTAATTTCATAAAATTTGATTCATCAAGGGGTTTTATAAAATATCAACAAGCTATAAATTAGTACAAACATGCTCAAGCACAATATTATCATTATTAACATGATCTCTAATAAAATGATGCCTAATTTCTATGTGTTTTGTCCTAAAGTGCTAAATAGGATTCTTAGTTAAATTGATAACACTAGTATTATCGCATTTTATTGGAATATCTTTAAGTTTAATGTCATAGTCTTCTAGTTGTTATTTAATCCACAAGATTTGAGCACAACAACTTACAGCTGTAATGTACTCAGACTCAGTTGTGGATAATGCTACTAAAGTTTATTTCTTGCTAAACCATGAGATTAAATTAACACCTAAAAATTGGCAAGTTTCATTAATAGATTTTCTATCTAATTTACAACCTGCAAAGTTTGAATCAGTGTATCCTATTAAGTCAATGCTAGATTATTTGTCATACTATAATTCTAAGTTAACTGAACCACTCAAATACTTAAAGATTCTCTTAACAACTCATAAATGAGTTAGCTTGATATCTAGGACACATACAAATACTGAACAACATATCTGGCCTACTAGCAGTTAAATATAATAAAGATCCCATCATTTCTCTATATAATTTTATATTAACACTCTTATCAGTACTACAAGAGTCTAATCTACAAGAGGAGCTCATTGGTGTACCGATAAGCTTGGAAGTCTCCATGCCAAATTCTTTAACATTTCCTTGATATATTTGCTTTGGCAAATAAAAATGTTGTCAACACTTTGCTTGATTTGTAGTCCGACAAAATAGTTTAACTCTCCCATCATGCTCATCTCGAACTCTCTCTGCATAAGCTTTGCAAAGTCTTGACATAATATTTCATTAGTAGTACCAAAATAATGTCATCAACATAAATTTGAACAATAAACATATCATCATTCTCTTTTAATGAAAAACGTTATATCAACATTTCCTCTAATGAATTTATTGCTAATCAATAATTTGCTTAATCGATCATACCGCGCTCGAGGAGCTTGCTTCAAACCATACAATGCTTTGTTCAATTTAAAAATATGGTTTGAAAACAAGTGGTTTTCAAATCCTGATGATTGTTCAACAAACACTTGTTCGGCAATATATCCATTTAGGAAAGCACTCTTAACATCCATTTGATATAACTTAAAATTCATGAAACATGCAAAAACAAGTAATAATTTAATAGCTTCTAGTCTAGCAATAGGAGCATAAGTTTCATCAAAATTAATTTTCTCTTCTTGACAATAATCTTTAGCTACTAGTCTTGCTTTGTTTCTAACTATATAACTATGTTCATCCAACTTGTTTCTAAATACCCATTTAGTCCCAATGATTGGATCATGAGGTCTATCAACTAGTATCCATTTATTATTCCTCTCAAATTGGTTTAGTTCATCATGCATAGCATTTATCCATTCTATATCATCCTTAGCATCATCAAAACATTTAGGTTCAATATGAGACACAAATGCTAAGTTATTATAAGTATTTCTAAATGAAGACCTAGTTCTAACACCATACATGAGATCACCAATAATAAATTTCTTTGGATGATTATGTACATACCTCCAACCTTTTTCTAGGTCAAGATTACCTTGAGGTTCTTCATGATTTACTTTTTTTTGCTTGGTTTGAACATTTAAGTCCTCTTTTTCTTCCAAAGTGAGTTCCTTTACTTGATTTTCAATTTCTCCTGCATCATCAATAGCCTTTTTCTCCCTTGTTGGAAGATCATTAGTTTCATCAAAAGGGACATGAATCGATTTTTCAACTACTAAAGTATTTTTATTAAAAACTTTATAAGCTCTACTAGAAGAAGAGTAACCAAGAAAAATGCCTTCATCAAATTTCACATCAAACTTGTCAAGATTTGCTTTTCCATTATTCAAGATAAAATATCGACATCCAAAAACATAAAAATATGCAATGTTGAGTTTTCGATTTTTGTAAAGCTCATAAGGGGTCTTTTTCAAAATAGGTCTAATCAAAGCTCGATTTAAATATAACATGAGGTGTTGATTGCTTTAGCCCAAAAGTACTTTGGGAGATTACTCTCAAACAACATGGTACGGGCCATTTCTTTCAAACTTTAATTTTTTCTTTCTATTACCCCATTTTGTTGAGGTGTCCTAGGTGCATAAAAAATTATGATTCATGCCATGCTCATTACAAAAGCTTTCAAAGATATGATTTTTAAATTTCTTTCTATGATCACTCTGAATTGATAAAACTGAAACTCCCTTTTCATTTGTAATCTTTTTGAATAAGTTTTGAAATGCAGAAAAAGCTTCATCTTTTCTAGCTAAAAATAAAATCCAAGTAAATCAAGAGAACTCATCGATAATTACAAAATCGTAATGCTTACCTCCTAGACTTGTAGTTTTAGTCGATCCGAATAAATCCATATGCAGTAATTCCAATGGCCTATTAGTTGAAATCACATTTTAGATTTAAATAAAAATCTAGTTTATTTTTAAGTTGACATGCATCACAAATCTTATCTTTTTTAAAATTAATTTTGGTAAATCTTTGACTAAATACTTTTTAAATAATTTTGAAAGAAGATCCATGCTAACATGCGCAAGTCTACGATACCATAACCAACTAGATTCATCAATTTTAGCATTCATATAGCAACTAGACAATCAAAGTCATGATCATTTAAATCATTCAAATCAACAGCATAAACATTCCCATGCCTATGACCAATAAATTTCATGCAATTATTAGTAGGATTTGAAACAATACAAATAGACGATTCAAAAATCACTTTAAAATCTTTGTCACATAATTGACTAATACTTAACACTACAAGAAAATACTGAAATAGCGACGCAAATTTAGCGACGCAATTATGCGTCGCTAAATTGCGACCACTTTGTGACGCCTTCGTGACAACAAAACATTGCGATGCAATTAGATACGCATTAGCGACTCAATAAACCATAAAATAAAAAAAAATTAATTTTTTTATTTAGCAATGCAAATAATGCATCACAATATTTTTAAATTAATTTTTTATAAAATATAAATATGGAAAAAAATATTGCGACGCAACTCAGTGCGTCGCAATGT
>UESW01004282.1:310433-356752 GCA_900491605.1 Calamus simplicifolius
TGAAGGAAACCGACAGAGCCCTCCTTTTGGCTTCCAAAGGGCCCTTCGGCCACGGTAGCATTTATGGCCTCAAAAGCCATGCACACCAAAGCCGACAGCTCCAAGGCCGACAGCTCCAGGGCCGACAGCTCCAAGATCGACAGCTCTGAGGCCGACAGCTCCAAGGCCGACAGCTCCGATCCCGAGATCCCGTCCAATCTCGGGGTACACCAGCATCATCCCACCCTGAGACCCCTTTCAATCTCGGGGTGGGATCGTCATCTATCGACCCCGAGACCCCCTCCGGTCTCGGGGTGCACCAGCATCATCCCACCCCCGGGACCCCTTCGGTCTCGGGGTGGGATCGTCATCTCTCGACCCCGAGACCCCCTCCGGTCTCGGGGTGCACCAGCATCATCCCACCCCCGGGACCCTTTCGGTCTCGGGGTGGGATCATCATCTCTCAACCCCGAGGCCCCCTCCGGTCTCGGGGTGCACCAGCATCATCCCACCCCCGGGACCCCTTTCGGTCTCGGAGTGGGATCGTCATCTCTCGACCCCGAGACCCCCTTCGGTCTCGGGGTGCACCAGCATCATCCCACCCCCGGAACCCCTTTCGGTCTCAGGGTGGGATCATCATCTCTCAACCCCGAGACCCCCTCCGTTCTCGGGGTGCATCAGGATCATCCACCCCTGGGACCCCTTCCGGTCTTGGAGTGGGATTGTCATCTCTCGACCCTGAGACCCCCTCCGGTCTCGGGGTGCACTAGCGTCATCCCACCCCGGGACCCTTCCGGTCTCGGGGTGGGATCGTTATACCTCGACCCCGAGACCCCCTCCGGTCTCGGGTACACCAGCGTCATCCCACCCCCGGGACCCCTTTCGATCTCGGGGTGGAATCGTCATCCCTCGACCCCGAGACCCCCTCCGATCTCGGGGTGCACCGGCATCATCCCACCCCCGGGACCCCTTTCGATCTCGGGATGGGATCATCATCTTTCGACCCTGAGACCCCCTCCGATCTTGGGGTGCACCGGCATCATCCCACCCCCGGACCCCTTCCGGTCTCGGGGTGGGATCGTCATCTCTCGACCCTGAGACCCCCTCCGGTCTCGGGATGCACCAGCATCATCCACCCTCGTGACCCCTTCTAGTCTCGGTGTGGGATCGTCATCTCTCGACCCCGAGACCCCCTCCGGTCTCGGGTGCACCAGCGTCATCCCACTCCCGGGACCCCTTCCGGTCTCGGGTGGGATCGTCATCTCTCAACCCCGAGACCCCCTCCAGTCTCGGGGTGCACCAGCATCATCCCACCCCCGGGACCCCTTCCGGTCTTGGGGTGGGATCGTCATCCCTCGACCCCGAGACCCCCTCCGGTCTCGGGGTGCATCGGCATCATCCCACCTCCGGGACCCCTTTCGGTCTTGGGGTGGGATCATCATCTCGACCCCAAGACCCCCTCCGGTCTCAGTGTGCACCGGCATCATTCCACCCCCGAGACCCCTTCCAGTCTCGAGGTGGGATCACCATATCTCTACCCCGAGACCCCCCCTCCGGTCTTGGGGTACATGGGTATCATCGGCGATCAGCACGTAGTTCAACCTTTGAACCAAATGATAGCTCCGGACCATATGGCGCGCCCACGTGATTCTTCGTACGTCCGTGATTGCGCCCTATTACGGAGGGCGATGCCTCATAATGGCGTATGGTGCACTGCATGTTCCTGTGCATGACCGTGCTCCGTTACGGCGTATGATTCGCTACCACTTGCAACTGTGCGCGGTCATATCAAGCAACGATGCGCACCAAATACAACCACGGCTGTTAGACATGTGTGATATCATGTTGACAGGTAGCGCGGGATGCCTCCGGCACGCACAGTGATGGTACGATGGTGGTCTTCTGAAATAGTAAGATGGGATATTTGGACAGGTATAAAAGCATGCGCCCGCACTGTGAGTAGGGATCCGAACTCTGATTTTCTAGTTTCTCTTCCTCCTAGCAAAACCCTAACTGTCTCAGCTCCTTTCCGTTGAGCGGTTCTTGTCTGATCCCAAGTGACTGACTTGAGCATCGGAGGGTCCCCACCGGAACAACCGATCTCCGGGGACTTTTCTTGCAGGGGTCTGAGGAGAAGGACGTCCATTTTTTCCGACGTTTGAAGAAGGTGACTTGGCATCATCACTTACAAATACAATTCTGGGTAGACCTCTACCCAATTATGTTTCACAATTGTGAAACAAATCAAAGCACAAGTAATAGAATGTTTAATACAAGATGCTTCTAATAAATGAGCAGATTAAACAATAAGAATACATATCAACTTGAAGAGCTAATCCCGAAGTAGCTTCTTTCAGTAATAACAGCATAAGAGAAGCCTTCAAGAAAGCTTTAAATGCTCTTCAAAGAGGATGGATGGAGCTTTAACACCACTTTAAGAATCAGCAATAAATGAACTTCGATGATTTGAAAATAATCACAGCAATATTCTAATACTCCTCTAAATAAAGATCTCTTTCAAATGATTTTTCTAACGATTTTTCACTGATATTTTTCATCTTTTTTTTCACAAAAATCACTTTTTCTCTTTATATTTTTGAAAACACTGTTCAACACTATAATTTATAACAAGAAAAAAATATATCTGTTGCAAGACCGTTGTGAAATATAGAAGAGAGAGAGAGAAAGAGCACTAATTTATTTCTCCAACAATAAGAACGGTGGAAAATAAAATTTGAAAGGTAATAGCCATGATAACTTCCAAATTCCAGTTAAAGTAGCATTCCAAAAACCTTGAATCAGTAAGCCAAAACAAGGTAGCACGCTAGATGACAAAAATTGGCAGCCAAACTTTGAATTCTAGCATGCCAGAAAAGAAAGTTGGCATTCCAACTTTTCATCCAAAAATCATTAGCCGAATGAGCAAGTAAATTGGCACACCAAAATCCTAAACTAGCATGCCAGAATCACAAATTAGCATGCTAAAATGAAGCATCAGGGAGCCAGCAAAAGGTGTGAAAAACTTAGCATGCCAACTCCAACATCTAGCATGCCAAGTTTGAAGCATCAGGGAGCCAGCAAAAGGCTTGAAAAAAGTAGCATGCCAACTCTAACATCTAGCATGCCAAGTTTGAAGCATCAGGGAGCCGACATAAGGCTTGAAACAATTAGCATGCCAACTCCAACATCTAGCATGCCAAGTTTGAAGCATTAGGGAGCCGACAGAAGGCTTAAAAAATTAGCATGCCAACTCCAACATCTAGCATGCCAAGTTTGAAGTATCAGGAAGTCAGCCAAGAGCCAAATAAAATCAGCAAGATATCATAGAAATCAGTAACCCATAAATTAGAGCCAAAAGACCATACTAAGTGCCAGGGAGCTAATCTGAAAGACAAACTGAAGGAAATAAAAAAATTGGTATCCAATCCGAAGACAAACTGAAAGCAATAAAAATTTGGTTTCCAATCCAAAGGCAAACCAAAAGCAACAGAATCTAGTGTTCCAAACTAAAGATTGGCAACCCAAGATTTAAGCAACAAACATCCAACCAAAGGCAATTGGAGATAGATAGCTTAAGAACAAAATTCGGTAATGATTCAAAATATCATAGAGTTATAAATAGGAAATTGTGAGATAATTTAATCCAGTTTAAGACAATGCAAATATAATTAAACTTGAAAGTTATTTTGTCAAATTGAACCGTTCAATCATGAAACGTATAAAATTATCCTGTGACTGTAATACTTAAGACTATTTAAGAATAATATAATTACAATAAGCATATTTATATATACCTGTGATACCTTTCTTTTGAATCATAATATACCTTTGGTTGTAGAAAGTATATCCTTTCATGATGAGTAACCTAAAATTGATTGAACTTGATAGAGATGATATTAGCACAATACTTAATTATTTTGTGTTTCATCAAAATCAATATGAGGTCAAGAATCTCTTCCTTTTGATGGCGACAAAATCATTAAGTATTCAATAAGAGATAAGTAATTTCAATTGAAGCATTCCTTGCAATTTTGAAGCATAAGATAGTGCGTGCCGAAATATATGTGTAGTGTGCCGAAACTTTGATTTTTAAAACATTTAGGCTATAATTTTCATAGATACCTTGCAAAACTCTCCCTTTGGTTTTGAATAATGAACTTTTCAAAGTATGCATTCCATTTCTTCAAAAAAAAAATAGAGTGTATGAAAGCATTTAAAATCGGAGTGTATGCTTTCCATTTCTCTCCCTTTTTGTCATTAATAAAGAAGAAGGTGAAAGAGTTTGCATCTATCACTGTATGTCTTTTCTTCAAGAAATGAATTAAGTATAGCGGGCAATAATAAGCATAAAATTTTTAACATTAAGTAGATATTATAAGGTGCAAATAAAGTTATATAAGTCTTACAAATCATGCAAACTAGTCATTGATAATTTACAAGCCAATAAAGTATTAGTCCACAATAGTAAGCCGCAATTATACAAGCCAACAGAAATAATAGATATAGGTTCAAAAGTAACAAAAGCAACATAGGTAGGCATCTACAAGCAACATCAGTCAATGATTTCAACACGAGAGGTTGAAGAAGATCCACGACCATATCTGGAAGGACGGAATGATGACAAATGATTTATATTATTTTTCAGCTTGCCCAACTTAGCAAAGAACATAGAAATGTCCATCATCTCACCATATCTGAATGCTTTTCCTTTTATGTCATTCACGTTAAGCTGTAAATCATGTAAGCTCAATTTGATGTTATTTATGATAGCATACATAGAAGATATGTGGAAAACCATAGAAGTCTCATAAGAACAAAAAGATGAACTATTGACAGATCCATCAAGAGAAACAACATCAGAAATCCTGTGAACCAACGTATCTATATCATCAGGGTCCATTTTGGTAACCATAGGATGACTTGGTTGGAAAGGATTAAGTGGACGATGAAATATTGGGTGGATTTGAATCAGTGGTAGGAATGTTAACAAAAGAAGGATTGATATAAATGGAAGGATTGGGGTCCATGGGCATAAAAGCTTGTTCAGCAAACATTAAGAATAATTTGTAGGATAATTCTGGGGTTCAGCAAACATAAAGTAAAATTATGAGGTGCATTAGGAGCAGAAGGATAAGTTTGAGGTTTAGCAGAAATAGATGGATAATGCTGAGGTTCAATAGAAATAGAAGGATGAAATTGAGGTTCAACAGAAAATTCCTGAGGCAAAGTAGATTGCTTCCTCTGGACAGGTATAGTAAGGTTTTGCATTTTTCCTTTGCTCCTTGTCCAAAGGTCATCTACCTTAGCAAAACCCATACGAATTAAAATACGCTCATTGAAAACATCGGTATAGCTAAGATTGTAGACATTCTCACCTCTAACATCAACATTAAAATGATTTAAAACATGGGTAAGAAGTAGGCTGTAGGGTAGAGCAACTCTAGATCTACTAACTGCCTCTCTCATCACACAAATCATTTTTCTAGGAAAGTATAAATGAGTTTGGATCATAACATGAAACATTTTAGTCAAATCTCGGTCATTCACATAATCAAAACTACCATTCCTAGAGGTAAGACACCGAGAAATAATACTATGATGCAACCTCATTTTCACATTCAGATCCTTAGCAAAAATATGATCAATATGAGAAGCATCATCAATATCAAGAATAGTTTCTAATTTAAACTTTTGTCATCAAGAATGTCCTCACCAAAATTGGTATCTGGATATTCAAAATTTCTCTCAAAGTATCTTCATCAAAATCAATTCTAACACCTTTAACTTTTGAAGATACTCTATTATTTCCAAAGCTAATATTATGATAGAAAATTTTGACAAGATCCGGATAAATGGGAAGGTTTGTCTTAAGTAAATGTTTCCATCCTTGATATGATAAGTTTTTTCCAATAGAAAAATTTTTAGAAGCTAGAAACTCAAAATCAACTATCTTTCCAAAAGCTACAGATCTTCTAATTATAGATTAAAAACTAGAATGATTAGAAGGAGAGTACTCACTAATGCCTCGGGATAAAGATACACGAACCGATTTACCTTTGGGAGCCATTGATCCAATGAAATTAATGGGATTTGAAGTGAAAACGATGAAGGGGAAAGGAGCTTGAGGGAAGAACACGCTTGGCTTGGGAAAGAGGGTGAAGCACAGCTTGGGGAAGTGGAATTTGAAGCAAAAATCAGCCCTCAAACAGCCGGTCCCAATTCCTTTTGAATTGGAATACGAACAAAGCAAGATTGGTATTCCAAGACTTGGAATCTTGTTAATCAATTGCCAAAAAGTGAAGGACCGGTTTCATGATTTTGGTATTCTACTCCAAAAAGTGGGATGCCAAAATGTTAAAGCCGGTAGGCTAGAAAAAATAACAATAAGAGATTTATTCATTCATTAATCAATCAAAATAATTCAAAATTGATTCAATAAAAATATTAAAATTAAGAAATAGGAAGATCAAGCAGTTGCAATTCATATGATATAAAATTCATGCAATGATAATGAGTATAAGAGTATATATAAATTGAACAATCATAACAACTTATTAAATAGTAGGATCAAGCATACTAAGCTCTCTTCTAATTTCATAAAATTTTGATTCATAAGGGGTTTTATAAAAATATCAGCAAGCTGTAAATTAGTACAAACATGCTCAAGCACAATATTATCATTATTAACGTGATCTCTAATAAAATGATGCCTAATTTCTATGTGTTTTGTCCTAAAGTGCTAAATAGGATTCTTAGTTAAATTGATAACACTAGTATTATCACATTTTATTGGAATATCTTTAAGTTTAATGTCATAGTCTTCTAGTTGTTGTTTAATCCCTAAGATTTGAGCGCAACAACTTACAGCTGCAATGTACTCAGACTCAGTTGTGGATAATGCTACTAAAGTTTATTTCTTGCTAAACCATGAGATTAAATTAACACCTAAAAATTGGCAAGTTTCATTAGTAGATTTTCTGTCTAATTTACAACCTGCAAAGTTTGAATCAGTGTATCCTATTAAGTCAATGCTAGATAGTTTGTCATACTATAATCCTAAGTTAACTGAACCACTCAAATACTTAAAGATTCTCTTAACAGCTCATAAATGAGTTAGCTTGATATCTAGCACACATACAAATACTGAACAACATATCTGGCCTACTAGCAGTTAAATATAATAAAGATCCTATCATTTCTCTATATAATTTTATATTAACACTCTTATCAGTACTATAAGAGTCTAATCTATAAGAGGAGCTCATAGGTGTACCGATAAGCTTAGAAGTCTCCATGCCAAACTTCTTTAACATTTCCTTGATATATTTGTTTTGGAAAAAAAAATTTTATCAACACTTTGCTTGATTTGTAGTCCGACAAAATAGTTTAACTCTCCCATCATGCTTATCTCGAACTCTCCCTGCATAAGCTTTGCAAAGTCTTGACATAATATTTCATTAGTAGTACCAAAAATGATGTCATCAACATAAATTTGAACAATAAACATATCATCATTTTCTCTTTTAATGAAAAACGTTATATCAACATTTCCTCTAATGAATTTATTGCTAATCAAGAATTGCTTAATCGATCATACCGCGCTCGAGGAGCTTGCTTCAAACCATACAATGCTTTGTTCAATTTAAAAATATGGTTTGAAAACAAGTGGTTTTCAAATCCTGATGGTTGTTCAACAAACACTTGTTCGACAATATATCCATTTAGGAAAGCACTCTTAACATCCATTTGATATAACTTAAATTCATGAAACATGCAAAAGCAAGTAATAATCTAATAGCTTCTAGTCTAGCAACAGGAGCATAAGTTTCATCAAAATTAATTTCTCTTCTTGACAATAATCTTTAGCTACTAGTATTGCTTTGTTTCTAACTATATTACTATGTTCATCCAACTTGTTTCTAAATACCCATTTAGTCCCAATGATTGGATCATGAGGTCTATCAACTAGTGTCCATTTATTATTCCTCTCAATTGGTTTAGTTCATCATGCATAGCATTTATCCATTCTATCATCCTTAGCATCATTAAAACATTTAGGTTCAATATGAGACACAAATGCTAAGTTATTATAAGTATTTCTAAATGAAGACCTAGTTCTAACACCATGCATGAGATCACCAATAATAAATTTCTTTGGATGATTATGTACATACCTCCAACCTTTTTCTAGGTCAAGAATACCTTGAGGTTCTTCGTGATTTACTTTTTTTGCTTGGTTTGAACATTTAAGTCCTCTTTCTTCCAAAGTGAGTTCCTTCACTTGATTTTTAATTTCTCCTGCATCATCAATAGCCTTTCTCTCCCTTGTTGGAAGATCATTAGTTTCATCAAAAGGGATATGAATTGATTTTTCAACTACTAAAGTATTTTTATTAAAAACTCTATAAGCTCTACTAGAAAAAGAATAACCAAGAAAAATGCCTTCATCAAATTTCGCATCAAACTTGTCAAGATTTGCTTTTCCATTATTCAAGATAAAATATCGACATCCAAAAACATAAAAATGCAATGTTGAGTTTTCAATTTTGTAAAGCTCATAAGGGGTCTTTTTCAAAATAGGTCTAATCAAAGCTCGGTTTAAAATATAACATAAGGTGTTGATTGCTTTAGCCCAAAAGTACTTTGGGAGATTACTCTCAAACAACATGGTACGGGCCATTTCTTTCAAACTTCGATTTTTTCTTTCTATTACCCCATTTTGTTGAGGTGTCCTAGGTGTAGAAAAATTATGATTCATGCCATGCTCATTACAAAAACTTTCAAAGAAATGATTTTTAAATTTCTTTCTATGATCACTCTGAATTGATAAAACTGAAACTCCCTTTTCATTTATAATCTTTTTGAATACGTTTTGAAATGCAGTGTCATGCCCTAGTTCCAAAATTCGAGCTAGGATGATAACCCACCGCATGCCAGGCATGCAAGGCTTCTCAAACTTCATCACATAAATCAATATAAATAAAAATCCAAATTCATAATTTATTACAAACCATAATTATTAGTCTTGACATAATATTTCCTTGATATATTTGCTTTGGAAAATAAAAATTTTATCAACACTTTGCTTGATTTGTAGTCCGACAAAATAGTTTAACTCTCCCATCATGCTTATCTCGAACTCTCCCTGTATAAGCTTTGCAAAGTCTTGACATAATATTTCATTAGTAGTACCAAAAATGATGTCATCAACATAAATTTGAACAATAAACATATCATCATTTCTCTTTTAATGAAAAATGTTATATCAACATTTCCTCTAATGAATTTATTGCTAATCAAGAATTGCTTAATCGATCATACCGCGCTCGAGGAGCTTGCTTCAAACCATACAATGCTTTGTTCAATTTAAAAATATGGTTTGAAAACAAGTGGTTTTCAAATCCTGATGGTTATTCAACAAACACTTGTTCGACAATATATCCATTTAGGAAAGCACTCTTAACATCCATTTGATATAACTTGAAATTCATGAAACATGCAAAAGCAAGTAATAATCTAATAGCTTCTAGTCTAGCAACAGGAGCATAAGTTTCATCAAAATTAATTTTCTCTTCTTGACAATAATCTTTAGCTACTAGTATTGCTTTGTTTCTAACTATTTACTATGTTCATCCAACTTGTTTCTAAATACCCATTTAGTCCCAATGATTGGATCATGAGGTCTATCAACTAGTGTCCATTTATTATTCCTCTCAAATTGGTTTAGTTCATCATGCATAGCATTTATCCATTCTATATCATCCTTAGCATCATTAAAACTTTTAGGTTCAATATGAGACACAAATGCTAAGTTATTATAAGTATTCTAAATGAAGACCTAGTTCTAACACCATGCATGAGATCACCAATAATAAATTTCTTTGGATGATTATGTACATACTTCCAACCTTTTTCTAGGTCAAGAATACCTTGAGGTTCTTCATGATTTACTTTTTTTTGCTTGGTTTGAACATTTAAGTCCTCTTTTTCTTCCAAAGTGAGTTCCTTCACTTGATTTTTAATTTCTCCTGCATCATCAATAGCCTTTCTCTCCCTTGTTGGAAGATCATTAGTTTCATCAAAAGGGATATGAATTGATTTTTCAACTACTAAAGTATTTTTATTAAAAACTCTATAAGCTCTACTAGAAGAAGAATAACCAAGAAAAATGCCTTCATCAAATTTCGCATCAAACTTGTCAAGATTTGCTTTTCCATTATTCAAGATAAATATCGACATCCAAAAACATCAAAATATGCAATGTTGAGTTTTCGATTTTTGTAAAGCTCATAAGGGGTCTTTTTCAAAATAGGTCTAATCAAAGCTCGGTTTAAAATATAACATGAGGTGTTGATTGCTTTAGCCCAAAAGTACTTTGGGAGATTACTCTCAAACAACATGGTATGGGCCATTTCTTTCAAACTTCAATTTTTTCTTTCTATTACCCCATTTTGTTGAGGTGTCCTAGGTGTAGAAAAATTATGATTCATGCCATGCTCATTACAAAAACTTTCAAAGAAATAATTTTTAAATTTCTTTCTATGATCACTCTGAATTGATAAAACTGAAACTCCCTTTTCATTTGTAATCTTTTTGAATAAGTTTTGAAATGCAGTGTCATGCCCTAGTTCCAAAATTTAAGCTAGGATGACAACCCATCGCATGCCAGGCATGCAAGGCTTCTCAAACTTCATCACATAAATCAATATAAAATAAAAATCCAAATTCATGATTTATTACAAACCATAATTATTAGTCTTGGGCTATCAGCCCTACACACAAGCAACACTGAACTATATCAATATAATGGAACTAAATTTATTAGTAAAAGCTCCATCTATCCCAAATATCCTTCTTCATTCTTGAAGCTCTGAAAATATTAAGAGAATTCTATGAGCTCATACTCAATAAGTAAGCCTAATACAATTTTAAATTACATTTATTATACTATCAACATATTCATGTCATTAGATCAAAATAATTTGGAAGCTTAATTAAATAATAAATACTAGAATATGCGATGTAAACAAAACACTGTTTATACTGTCATTATTTTTCTTATGTGTCCCACAACCCTACGGCACTCATCTGTGTATCACTCTTAAATGTCCCCTAAGAGGAAGGGTCCTGGTACCAATATTAGGCCATATCATAATCTGTCATATCATAATCTATCATATTATAATCTGTCATATCATAATCTGTCATATGAGAACCGCGGCGACACATAAATTTTTACTGTCATTATCATAATTGCATATTATCATCTCGATGGTAACAACATAATTTTGCAAGATTAACATAATTACATTTAACTGTAAGTTCATAATTTAAAATTAAATAATTTATAAAATTATAATACTTGGCTTACTTACCTCAGTATGCAAATTTTAATTGATAACCCAGCTATTTGGACACCTGGGTACCTACAACATCATTTTACATTATTAAAATTTTAAAATCTGAATAATAAAATGATTCTTAAAACTCTACCCAGACCACTTCCACTACAAGGGGAAAAAAATATTGCGACGCCCAAATGCATCGCTAAACATGCTATTGCGATGCAATAGTGATGCAATGATGGCGTCGCTCAGATGTCCATCGCAATCTCATTTGTCGCAATTGCGTCGCAATATTGCGACTCTCTGCGATGCAACAATGCATCGCAATATTGCGATGCATCCAAATGCGTCGCTAAATTAAAAACTAATTTTTAATATTTAAAATTATTATTAAATATTGTGATGCATTCAATTGCGTCGCAATATTGCGACACATTTAGTTGCGTCGCAATATTTAATAATAATATTTTAATATAATAGCGACGCAATTTGAGTCGCTAATGCGTCAAATAAATTTTTTTTTTAAAATATTGCGACGCAAGGTCATTGCGTCGCAATATTTAATAATAATATTTTAGATATAATAGCGATCAATTTGAGTCGCTAATGCGTCGCTATTAAATTTTTTTTAATTATTGTGATGCCAGGTCATTGCGTCATAATATTTAATAATAAATTTTAAAAATATTAGCGATGCAATTTCAGTCGCTAATGCGTCGCTAATTAATTTTTTTTAAAAATATAAAATATTAAAAATTAAAACGGTTAATACAATTTTATTACATTTAAATATTGATCGAAACATTCTTCACTCATATTGATCCAAACAATAATCATTAATTTCCAAAAATAATTAATATATTAAAATTTTGAAGTTTTCATATACAACATATAAAAAGAAAAAAAAATACATCAAGAATCTGAGCGATCACGTGGAGGCTGGAGACCCTGCGACAAGCGGCTAACCATATCCTGCAAATGACGCATCTGATCTCGCACTCTGCAAGCTCCTGATCCTGGCCTCGCATACGCTCTCGAACTCCTGCTCGACCTCCTGGAACCTCCTGCCGAACCTCCTCCGCAATAGATCTCCGAATGTCGTCTAAACGCTCGGCAGGAATATCACCAGAAAATCGCGAGCTGGAATATGTAGAAGCTCTAGTGCCCAGACCATAGACCCTGCGGTCTCGCGGCTGGGCACCAACAGCCTCCAAAAA
The DNA here is from genome assembly GCA_900491605.1 of Calamus simplicifolius. NCBI lineage: Eukaryota > Viridiplantae > Streptophyta > Magnoliopsida > Arecales > Arecaceae > Calamus > Calamus simplicifolius. The sequence goes on from UESW01004282.1 coordinate 322,975, forward strand.
CACACGCCGACTCTCCTCTGCTGAGAGTTCGACGGGCGTCTCCCCATCAGTGGAGTCGACCTGCGATGCCTGGGAGCGAAGCTCCTCGACTCGTGTCTTTGAATTATAAAATCAACAATAAATGAGTTAATAAATTTCTCTAAATAAAATTTTAGAAATTAAACAGATACTACATAAAGCTAATTTCTTACCGCAACCTCCCGTGATCGCGTGTCGACCCAGGAACCGTCCCTCCTGGTGTGTGTCGCCCTGAATAGACGAAACTCACCAGGATCTCCGCCCTCCTGCTCAGACTATAACAATAAAAAAATTGATATTAATACAAATATTTGTAAATAACTAAATTAGTAATTAAAATATTTATGTTTTCTTACCATACGCGTCTGTGCTCCTGAATCGAAATGGAGCCCGAAGTATGGCGGGAGAGACCCATGCCAGGACCGCCCTTCTCGGATCGGCGGTTCGTGCTGGCTGATGCGGACCTCCTGCGCCAGCCATCGGACTGCCAGGCCTGCTGCCACTCGTGCCAAATACCCTCTGGCACATGCACAGGATGCTGACCCGATGACCTCCAACGATGAAGCATGTCGGAGTATCGGCATCCCGTAAGAGCCTCCCATGCTGCCCTAATGGCATCATGGCTGGCAGGGTCCCACGTAAACTTTTTCTGCATTAAATAAACAGTTAGTTTCAGAATTTATTAAGATTAAGAAATTTTATATCAGTGATAAATTGTATTTAATAAGTTTACCTGAAACTCAGAAAAATAAAACTCCCTCGTGGCTGGAGATACATGGCGCCAATCGTAGCCACTGGGATCTGCACGCCTCTGAAATACGGCGCTGATGTGGCTGGATACATGATGCTGCTCAATAAATCTGTTAAAAAAATGCATGTTTATAAGTAATTGACTTAAAAATATAAATATATTTTAATTAGTATATACTTACAGCCCATGAGCATCAAGTCGAAGTACGGTGCGGCCGATGGTGGAAGAACTCTCGGAGGTATGTGCCGATCGGCTGGATGGTAATACCAATGCAGGATCACCGCCGATGAGAGATCGAAGGCTGTGCGATGTGTGGAGATCCGAACTCTCCATCTCCAAAGCTCATGTGATCTGATGCAGCAGGGCTACGTCCCTGCTCACTCCGTCTGTCGTCGGTAGATCTACCTCTGCCCGTCATACTGAAAATACTAAAGATTCATGCAATTAAATTACGATTAATGATTGACTATGTAAAAATTTAACACTTATAAAAATAAATTAAATTTAAAAAAACCTCTATGTTTAATCGGTGTCATTTGTTTCGTGAAATGTTGGTTCAACATCCGATGCCGTATCGGACTGCGATTCAGTTTCATTATCATCGGAAGGAAACCGAACATTTGCATCCGCAATTTCTTGGACATCACCATTTGGATCTCTAAGTGATGTTTCAGGAGCCCTTGTGTCGTCCTCAATTGCATGCATTTCCATCTCATCCTCTTGAAATGCAGGGCACTCGGCTGATTGACTTGATGAACTCTCCTCTAATACGATTGTTGAACGTGGGACGATTTTAGAAACAGCCCACCAATCTCGCTTGTCGTTGCGCAAACTTGGATATCCGCAGTAAAACACTTGCTGAGCTTGGGATGCAAGGATGAATGGGTCATATTTCTGCAATCTTCGTCGATGGTTCACTTCAACCAAATTGTAGTCGTTATGAACCCTTTTGCCCACAGGAACTGTCGGATCGAACCAATCGCAACGAAACAATACGGTTCGTTTCATAGGCCAACCGGGATATTCAACTTCAACCACCTCTACTAACTTTCCGTAATAATCCTGCATATTTGCTCCAACACTTTCTCCTTTAACACACACGCCCAGTTCTGCGTGCCTCTTGAAGCTGCTAATCGTTCAATCTGAAATTTGTACCCATTAACAAAATAGCCAGTAGAGGTTGTTACGGTCTTCAATGGCCATTGCGATAGACATTTAATGAAAATATTATCGGTTGTGGACCATGGACCGTTTACCTATAAATTAATAAGCTATTCACAACCAATTCAAAAAATAAAGCCATTATGAAATTGATTGAGTGATACTACTCACAAATTCATAAAACCAGTAAGCGAACTCCGTTTCTAACTTCTGCCCAATTGCAACTTGACTGATGTCGGGATTCATCTGTCGTTGTCTATCACAATACATCCTTATGGGATGATAAGGATTAAAACTATGTTAGCAATTAAATATTGGTATATTGTAATTTAAATTAGAAGTTCCAATTAAGCATTGAAGTATACACTTACTCAATATATGGATCGACTTCTCTACAGTTCATTAGGATGTAATAATGTGCTGCATTATACTCCATATCGCTAAGATTTCTTGACTTCTGCCCCCAAATGAACGGCCGATACCTTTAAAAATTGATATTCTACCGTCATTAGGTTCTCCTTCGTCCACACATACGTCATCGTTACGACCAAGATTTTGGCTCCTCGTGTGGACGTGACCCTCAAAGTAATGCGAGGCAAAAGCTGAAACTTCTTCGACCAAGTGTGCATTGCATATAGAACCTTCAACCCTTGCCTTATTACGCACATTATTTTTTAACTTCTTAAGGTACCTATATGTAAAGTTGAACAAAAAATTAACCAATTTTCTCACAATGAAATAATATTTGAAATGTCAACATGTCTTAATGATGTATATATTTACCTCTCGAAAGGATACATCCAGCGATACTGCACGGGACCAGCTATGCTCGCTTCGTATGGCAAGTGAACCGGTAAATGCTCCATTGAGTCAAAAAAACTGGGAGGAAATATTCGCTCCAGCTTGCATAAAATAATTGGAATTTCCTCCTCAAGCCTTGCCATGGATGCAGAAGTAATGACTGCGGCAGATAACTCCTTGAAGAACAAGCTGAGCTCCGTCAATGCCTTCCAGACATGTTGCGGAAGCAACTCACGAAAAGCTATAGGCAATAACCGTTGCATGAAAACATGGCAGTCGTGACTCTTCATGCCGAACAACTTGAGCTTATGCATGTCCACACACCTACCGATATTTGAGGCATAACCATCTGGAAATTTTAACCCTCTAAGCCAGTTACATAAAACTTCTCGTGAATTTCTGTCAAGAGTGTAACAGGCTTTAGGATAGGTCCCGTCGGCACTCCTCCTCAAATCACCTCTTCTGCAATACTGATTAAGTTCTTCTCTTGACTTTGCAGTGTCTTTGGTTTTTCCGGGATGTTTAGCACCGTGTTAAATATGTTATCAAAGAAATTTTTCTCGATATGCATAACATCCAAGTTGTGCCGGATGAGATTTGTGCTCCAATAAGGCAAATCCCAAAATATACTCCGCTTCTTCCAGTTATGTTCTTTACATATCGGCCATTTATTCTATCTGCATCTGGTTCCCAAGCATACCTCAACCCCAAATGCTCTATAGTATCAAATATATCCGTGCCGGACCTAACCGGTTCGGCAAATTTTGTGACTGCTTTGTTCTTCCGGAAGGCGATCAAGTTACGCCTGTAAGGATGATTTGGGGCAAGAACTTCCTATGATTATCAAACCATGACTGCTTACCACTCTTCTGCAATGTAAATGCATCCGAATCATACATGCAATGAGGGCATGCCAGACGTCCAGCAGTGCTCCAACCAGACAACATTGCATATGCCGGGAAGTCACTTATTGTCCACATCAAAGCAGCTCTCATGATGAAATTCTGTTTCATAGAAATGTCGTAGGCTACGACTCCTGTTTCCCACAACATTTTCAATTCGGCCACCAACGGTTGCAGGAAGACATCAATCTTTTCCTTTGGATTTGATGGTCCTGGAACCAAAACTGTCAAAAACATTGCAGTATCTTTCATGCACTTCCATGGAGGAAGGTTATATACAGTCAGTATCACAGGCCAACATGAATACTGTTGCCCCGCTTGACCAAATGGTTGGAAGCCATCGGTACAAAGACCTAATCTCACATTCCTTATATCTTCAGCGAAATCAGGATGATTTTCATTGAAATGCTTCCAAGCTTTTGAATCTGATGGATGCCGCATTTCATCCTCTTTAGATTCATGTTCGGCATGCCATCTCATATCAGCAGCTGTAGCCTCAGATCTGTATAATCTCTGCAGGCGTGGAGTAAGAGGAAAGTAATGCATCCTCTTGTAAGGCACACTTTTCCTCCTACTTGTACTAGCTCCCCTTCGCCATTTTTGTACCTCGATTGCCCACAAATCTTACACCATCTCAGCTCTGAGTCTTCACCCCAATATATCATACAATTGTTCAAGCAACAATCGATCTTATTAACTAGGAGCCCAAGCCCACGCAACAACTTCTTCGTTGAGTAAAAACTGTCTGCTACAACATTATCATTTGGCAAAATTTCCTTGATTAACCCAGCTACAGAATTGAATGCCTTTTCTGATAATCGATGTTCTGCCTTAATATTCAACAACCGAGCAGCCGTAGACAACTGGAATGACCCTCACAACCAGGATACAATTCTTGATTTGCAGCACGCAACATATCATAAAATTGTTGTGCATCTGGATTTGGTTCTTCCATAAATGTATTCTGATTGAATTCATTACCCGATGCATTCATCACCATTTCTTCATATGTGTTTAAATTCACAAATGGTTCATCTACGGGAATTGACACTTGTTGGCTTGTAACAACTGCTGGAATTTCCTCTGGTTCACCATGACAGTACCAAACATCGTAATCAGGAACAAACCCCTTTTACACAAATGCACCTTAACAGTTTCAACATCTCTGTAGGCTTTATTCTGACACCTGTGAAGTTGCATGGGCACCTAATCCTAGGCCCATCCATCCATTCAGGTTGGCTACATGCAAATGCGATAAATTCTTCCAATCCATTCAGAAAATCTGGATTAAGCAAGCCATCTTTTATCCTTGCATACATCCACGAGCGAGCCCCGCTCATTTTTGACCGACTTATACAATTTCTGGTAAACCATTAAAGGAAACCACATTATAAAACTATATTAGCATTACTAAATATATAACTAAATTATTTCTTTTACACAACTAGGTTAATAACAACCATTTAAATCATTTATAACTAAACCAATTTTTTTTAGACAACTAAGGTCCCTACCCTGCAAGGCCCGGCCACGGCTACGATCCTTGGCGTGCTAGCAAGGACCGAGGCATAGGTTCATGCTAGGCTAATGCTAGGGCTTGAGTTCGGATCGGGCCGCAAGGCGGTCCATTTAATCATGAGACTTCACAAGCATTCAAGTGTCCTAAATTAATTCTACCTTCACTCCATGTCTAAAAGGTAAGGCCCTATCCCATTCAAGAATATTTTTTGTGATATGTTATTCCGCTATTAATTATCATCGATCGGTTACGTTGAAATTTCAGCAGCATTTCCCCATATATTCTCCTAAATGTGTGGCATATATGCCACACTAGGAGAACGTATGAGCAAATACAAACCACAATCTCACCCAACGATGATTAATAGCAGACTAACATATCGCAAAAAATATTCTCAAACTGTCCACCAGGATAATTTGAGAATTTGCAAGACTAAGTCTTACAAATTCTCAAACGGGTCTAAAGCTTATAGTGCTATGATTAATAATATGGAAATCCGAAGACAATCGAACTTATGCTTGTTATTCTTAACTTCTTGTCAATTATACATATATAGGAATAGTGTTATATATATATATAGTCACTGATTAATAATATGGAAATCCGAAGACAATCGAACTTATGCTTGTTATTCTTAACTTCTTGTCAATTATACATATATAGGAATAGTGTTATATATATATAGTCACTGACTTCTTAAGATTATTATGTCGAATATAAATGTTTGTGAAAACTAAAATATAAAACATTGAAACTACCAATCGGCGACGATCCGACGGTTGCGATCAATCCAAGCCCTGATCGATCCCGATTGGCGATGAACGATCTCGGACCATCGCGATCGATCCGATATGCGACGATCCGATGGTTGCGATCGATCCAAGCCGTGATCCTAATCGGCCATGACCAATCTCGGACCGTTGCAATCTGTCCGAGATCGGCGACGATCCGATGGTTGCGATCGATCGAAGCCATGATCCTGATTGGCCACGACCGATCTCGGACCATGGCGATTGGTCCGATCGGTGATGATCCGACGGTTGCGATCGATCCAAGCCCTGATCCCGATCGGCCAAGATCGATCCCGGACCGTTGAGATCGGTCCGAGATCGCTGACGATCCAATGGTTGCGATCGATCCAAGCCCTGATCCCGATCGGCCATGACCAATCTCGGACCGTGGCGATTGATACGATCACCGACGATTTGACGGTTGCGATCGATCCAAGCCATGATCCCGATCAGCCACGACCGATCTTGGACCATGGCGATCGGTCCGATTGACGATGATCCAATGGTTGCGATCGATCCAAGCCCTGATCCCGATCGGCCACGACCGATCTCGGACCGTGGCGATCGGTCCGATCGTCGACAATCTGACGGTTGCAATCGATCCAAGCCCTAATCGATCCCGGTCGGCGATGAACGATCTCGGACCATTGCGATCGATCCGATAGGCGACGATCTGACAGTTGCGATCGATCCAAGCCGTGATCTCGATCGGCCACGACCGATCCCAGACCATTGCAATCAGTCCAAGATCGGCGACGATCCGACGGTTGCGATTGATCGAAGCCGTGATCCTGATCGGCCATGACTGATCTTGGACCATGATGATCGGTCTGATCGGCGACGATCCGATGGTTGCAATCGATCCTAGCCCTGATCTCAATCGACCACGATCGATCCTGGACCGTTGCGATCGGTCAGAGATCGCTGACGATCCAACGGCTGTGATCAATCCAAGCCCTGATCCCAATCGGCCACGACCGATCTCGGACCGTGGCGATTGGTCCGATCGCTGATGATCCGACGATTGCAATCGTTCCAAGCCCTGATCCCGATCGGCCATGACTGATCCCGAACGGTTGCAATCGGTCTGAGATCACTGACGATCCGATGGTTGCGATCGATCCAAGCCCTGATCTCGATCAGCCATGATCGATCTCGGACCGTGGCGATCGGTCCGATCGCCGATGATCCGACGGTTGCGATCGATCCAAGCCGTGATCCCGATTGGCCACGACCGATCTCGAACCGTGGCGATCGGTCCTATTGGCGACGATCCAACGGTTGCGATCGATCCAAGCCCTAATCCCGATCATCCACGACCGATCTCGGACCGTGGCGATCGGACCGATCGGCGTCAATCCGATGGTTGCCATCGATCCCAGCCCTGATCCCGATCAGCCATGACCAATCTCGGACCGTGGCGATCGATCCGATCGGCGATGATCCGATGGTTGCGATCGATCCAAGCCCTGATTTCGATCGGCCACGATCGATCTTGGACCATGGCGATCGGTCCGATCGCCGACGATCCAACTATTGCGATCGATCAAAGCCCTGATCGATCCTGGTCGGTGATGAACGATCTTGAACCGTCACGATCGATCCAATAGGCAACGATCTGACGGTTGCGATCGATCCAAGCTATGATCCTGATCGGCCATGATCGATCTCGGACCGTTGCAATCAGTCCGAGATCAGCGATGATCCAACGGTTGTGATCGATCGAAGCCATGATTCCGATCGGCCACGACCGATCTCGGACCGTGGCGATCGGTCCGATCGCTGATGATCCGATGGTTGCGATCGATCCAAGCCCTGATCCCGATCAGCCATGACCAATCCCGAACCATTGCGATCGGTCTGAGATCGCTGACAATCCGACGGTTGCGATCAATCCAAGCTTTGATCCCGATCGGCCACGATCGATCTCGGACCGTGGCGATCGGTCCGATCGCCGATGATCCGATGGTTGTGATCGATCCAAGCCGTAATCCTGATCGGCCATGACCGATCTCGGACCATTGCGATCGGTCCGAGATCGCTGATGATTCGATGGTTGCGATCGATCCAAGCCCTGATCCCGATCGGCCACGACCGATCTCGGACCGTGGTGATTGGTCCGATCGTTGATGATCCGATGGTTGCGATCGATCCAAGCCATGATCCTGATCGGCCACGACCGATCTCGGACCGTGGCGATCGGTCCAATTGGCGATGATTCGATGGTTACGATCGATCCAAGCCCTGATCCCGATCGTCCACGATCGATCTCGGACCATGGCGATCGGACCGATCGACATCAATCCGACGATTGCCATCGATCCCAGCCCTGATCCCAATCGGTCATGACCGATCTCAGACCACGGCGATCGATCCGATCGGCGACGATCCGACGGTTGCGATCGATCCAAGCCCTGATTCCGATCGGCCACGACCGATCTCGGATCGATCGCTATTTAATAAATTAATTTTTTAAAAACATTGCGATGCAAGGGTTGCATCGCAATTTTTTAATATGATAATTATATTATATGAAAATTAATTTTATTTAAAATAATTGCGATGCAACAAATGCGTCGCTAAATTAAAACATAATTTTTCTAATTTTTTGATTTATTGCATCACTAATGCATCGCTATTTAACATAATTAATTTTTTTAAAAATATTATGATGCACTAAATTACGTCGCAATATTTTTTTCTTATAATTATATTTTATAAAAATTTATTTTATTTAAAATAATTGCGATGCAGTTATTGCATCGCTAAATTAAAAAATAATTTTTCTAATTTTCTAGTTTATTGCATCGCTAATGCGTCGCTATTTAACATATTTAATTTTTTAAAAATATTGCGACGCACTGAGTTGCATCGCAATATTTTTTCTAATATTTATATTTTATAAAAATTAATTTTATTTAAATTATTTGTGACACAATTGGTGCGTCGCTAAATTAAAAATAATTTTTCTAATTTTTTGATTTATTGCATCGCTAATGCGTCGCTATTTAACATATTTAATTCTTTTAAAAACATTGCGACACACTGAGTTGCATCGCAATTTTTTTTTTCCATATTTATATTTTATAAAAAATTAATTTAAAAATATTGCGATGCATTATTTGCGTCGCTAAATAAAAAAATTAATTTTTTTTTAAATTTTCTGGTTTATTGAGTCGCTAATGCGTCGCTAATTGTGTCGCAATGTTTTGTTGTCACGGAGGCATCGCAAAGTGGTCGCAATTTAGCGACGCAATGATGCGTCACTAAATTTGCGTCGCTATTTTAATATTTTCTTGTAGTCTTCACGGGCCTAACTTTGGGCTCGAATATCTCTCAATATATTTGTCCAAATGAAGATTTAAAAATATCCCAAGAAACTAGATTCAATCATGATTCGAGCCATATATTTACTTTGCCACCACTACAGGGCCCAAAAAGTGGCTCAAAAATGGCTCACAGATCGGCCCAATAAGGCCCAAATCAAGGCAGCCCAACACAAGATGTACAGGGTAAACTATACCCCAACCTCTTTGATTAATAATAATTCCAAGAAGAAGACAAGATGAATCTGTGCCGTAGCATTGCAAGAAATCTCACACCGATCTCTTCCTTACCTTGCCTCAGGTTACAAGATCACTCACCGTAACTCGTAAATGATCGCCCGTAGGAAGCTCCTCAACGGCTCCGGCTCTGATCGTCTCTTCTCTTTCTCCTTCTTCTCACCCAAGATGGAGAATAGAAGATGCCTTCAATTTGATGGCCGGTTGGATTGGATTCTCCTGATTCCTCTCCGTTCAATGCTCTTTCCGAAGACCTCTGCCCTCTTATTTATAGTGCAGCCGTTGCCTTATCCAAAGCTTCACCTGTTCTTATCTTATCCTCATGCACCGCCTCCTTTAATGCACCACCCATACTCTTGTAAATCTTATCCTTTGATGGGCGTTGGATAGGCTAACGAAGGACTCCTAGTTGCAGCTGGTTTGACGCTTGAAAACTTCATCCAAAAAGCTCCATCGGTAATTTTGGATAAAGGCCAACTTATCCATAACTAACTCCCCCAAAGATCTTATCCAAATCTTCTTGTTTGTTGCTTGTGGATCCCAGAGATTACATTCTTCCCTCCTTATAAAAATTTCGGCCTCGAAATTGATAACTTTCATTAGAGAAAATTAAAATTCTAATTTTGTCACACAATCAACTAAGTCTTTATTCAAAAGTCAACAGTCGTAGCTATATCATTAACTATATTAGGATATAAATAGTTGTGGATATTTCTTTTTCATTTCCTCCTCAAGTTCCCAAGTAGCCTCCCTCTCAGAATGATTACTCCATTGTACCTTGACATATGGAATGATACGTCATCTCAGAACCTGATCTTTGCGGTCCACAATACGCACAGGATGCTCCTCACATGATAAATCTTTCCTCAACTGTATAGGCTCATACGCTATGACATGGCTGGGGTCAGAGATATACTTCCTCAACATAAAGACATGAAAAACATTGTATACCCCAGATAGAATCGAAGGCAGTGCCAGGCTGTAAGCCACCTCCTCGACTCTTCTCAAGATCTCAAAAGGTCAAATATAACGTGGACTCAGCTATCCTCTAATCCCAAATCTCATCACATCTTTGGTTGGTGATACCCTTAAGAAAACATGGTCCCCAACCTGGAATTCCAATTCCTTTCTTCTTACATTAGCATAGCTCTTCTGCCTGCTCTGAGCTATACGAAGGCGCTCCCTGATCAAATGCACCTTATCTACTGTTTGCTGAATTAGCTCAGGGCCTAGCAATTTTCTTTCCCCCACGTCATCCCAACATATAGGAGATATGCACCTCCTACCATACAAAGCTTCACATGGAGCCATCTGGATACTGGCTTGGTAACTATTATTATATGCAAACTCCACCAAAGGTAAATGGTTATCCCAAGCTCCACCCAAGTCCATCACATAGGCTCGCAACATGTCCTTCAGAATCTGTATGGTCCTCTCTGATTGTCCATCTGACTGGGGATGATAGGCTGTACTAAAGTTTAGTTTGGTTCCCATGGCCTTATGAAGACTCTTCCAAAACTGGGACACAAACCTGGTATCTCTATCTGATACAATAGATACCGAGACACCATGGAGTCTTACTATTTGCTCAATATACAAATTAGCCAATCTTTCACTAGAGACCCCAACTCTGAAAGGTAGGAAATGAGCTGATTTTGTTAGTCTGTCCACAATAACCCAAACTGCATCGTTACTCTTGAGAGTTTTGGGTAGACCAGTCACAAAGTCCATTGTAATCTTTTCCCATTTCCACTGTGGAATCATCAGAGACTGAAGAGTTCCACAGGCCTTTGATGCTCGGCCTTCACTCGCTGACACACCAAGCACTTGGCCACATACTGAGCAATCTCCCTCTTCATACGTTTCCACCAAAAATTTTCTTTTAAGTCTCTGTAAATCTTAGTGCCACCTAGATGCACAGTATAAGGAGAGTAGTGAGCCTCCTTCAAAATTTTAGCCTTCAGTTCCTCAATGTTTGGCACAGAAATTCTTCCTTCAAATTTCAAGGATCCATCATCCATTACATAAAATTCATTCTGAACTCCTGACTGCACAACTTCTTTAATCCTTTGTAGATCAGAATCTTCTATCTGGGAGGACTTGATTTTGTCAACTAGAGTCGGTTGGAGTACAAGTGCTGTAACAAGCCCATCAGACTGCTGTACTCTCAGACCAACCTCCTACTTCTTCAGATCTCTCAATACGTGAGGCTGGAAAGTAATCATAGCAGCTAACTCAGAAGAGGATTTCCTGCTAAAAGCATCAGCCATTACATTGTCCTTCCCAGGATGATACTGTAGATTTAAGTCATAATCCTTCAATAGTTCCAACCACCTCCTCGACCTTAAATTCAGCTCCTTCTGTGTGAAGATGTTTTTAGACTCTTATGATCTGTATACACATCACACAACACTCCATATAGATAATGCCACCAAATCTTCAGAGCAAAAACCATAGCAGCCAATTCCAGATCATGAGTAGGATAATTCTGCTCATAAGGTTTCAGTTGTCTAGAGGCATAAGCTATCACCCTTTCATTCTGCATCAAAACACATTCCAATCCTTTCCGAGAGGCATCAGTGTATATAATAAAACCTTCAGATCCGGTCGAAAGAACAAGAATGGGAGCTGATACCAGGCGCTGCTTTAACTCCTAAAAACTTTTCTCACACTCTACTATCCAGTCAAACTTCACTCACTTTTGGGTTAAGCGAGTCAGGGGTAGAACAATGCGAGAGAAATTCTCCACAAATTTATGGTAATACTCGGCTAACCCCAAGAAGCTTCTGACTTCTGCTACATTGGAAGGTCAGCTCCAGCTAATGATAGCTTTAATCTTTTTTGGGTCCACTGATACACCATCTTTAGATATTATATGACTGTAGTACCCGGTTCCTACGAACCAGGTTTAGGTTAATTCTAACCCGGTTCATGCGAACCAGGTCTGGGTTAATTCTAACCCAGTTCATATGAACCAGGTCTAGGTTGATTTAATGTATTGAGTAACGCTTCGCTCGCAGCGATGACGCTTTGTTTCTCCAGATCTCATAACCGAAGCATCTCGCTGCGACTTTAAAAGGCAGGGGGTGCCCTTCCTCTTGGCACTCAGAGTTCGCGTCCCCTTCAGGTAATTCTCTGCTCATCCTCTTAGTGCTAGAGAGAGAGAGAGAGTTGCCATGGGAGAGAGAGGAAGAGAAAGAGTATCAGGAGAGAGAGAGAAGAGAGAGAGAGAGAGAGAGAGAGAGCGTGAGACAGAGAGAGCGCGAGATGAAAGAGAGGGAGTCTGTGATGCTGTGTTCCCGACCGATCACCTTGGTTCAGGCCCGGTGGCGTGCTTGCCGCCGCACCGGGCCTGAGCCTTGGCCAGCGACCCCGCCGGCACCGGGGGAGGCGTCCGGCGGGGTAGTGGTGGAGAGAGAGAGGAGAGGGAGGCCCAATTGGCCCTCCTCTCGCGCGGTGGCGGAAGCCGAACCAGCTTCCATCGGTTGGTTCAGGCCCAGTGGCGTACTCACCGCCTCGCCGGGCCCGATCGTTGGCCTGTCGCCTCCACCGGCGCCGGGCATGCGTCCGGTGGAGGTCCGGCCGGCCAAGGTGGCCAGCCGTGCCGCCGGCACGGTTCCGTGCCGCGCGGAGGAGTTTGGGAGATTGAGAGAAATTGAGGGAGGGAGAGATGGTTTGGCAGCCGGCCGCGGCGGTGACCGGCTCTGGCCCGGCCACCGGTGGCTGGGCCACCCTCAATTTGGCCGGCGGCGGCCCCGGCCGCCGGCCACGTCCCCATCCCCTGTTCGATGAAACAGGGGATCGGGTGGAAGGAATTGAACCGGGCCGGCTGGGCCGGCCGGTTCAGGCCTTTTGGGCCGTGCTGTGAGCCATTTTGAGGCTAGATTTTGGGCCCCGTAACGGGTCGGGATTAGAAAAATAATTATATGGCTAGAATCTTGGTGAATTCTAGTTTCTTGGGGTATTTTTACTTCCCCAATCGGGTGTGTGTAGTGGGAGATATTCGAGCCCAAAGTAGGGCCCGTGAACTAGTCTGGGTAGAAATTCTAAGGGTCATTTTAATATTCCTTGCTAATCAATTAATTGTGTAAATAATCCTGTAGGTGCTCAGACATCTGACTAGCTTATTTATACCTGTTGGATTGCGTACTGAGGTAAGTAAGCTAGTTATCAATTTATTTAAATGATTTGTTTCAGGATATGCGTAGTTAAATTGTGAATTGTAATATGAAGAATTGTTATTGGCTAAATCTGTAAGTAGATGAATATTATGAATACATGGCTGTTTATGTACTATGATTTCATGTGTGGATGCTATGCATGTGAGATGCTGTTGCTATGCATGTGAGATGCTGTTGCTATGCATGAGAGATACAGTTGCTATGCATAAGAGATGCAGTTATTATGCATGAGAGATGCAGTTGCTATGCATGAGAGATGCAGTTGCTATGCATGAGAAATGCAGTTAGTATGACATTGATGTGATATATTACATGCAATTGTTCAGTAAGTATAATCCACTGTTTTACTACATGATTGATGTATTGATGTATTGATGTGATGTGAGGTACTGTTATGTGTCACCACGGTTCTCCTTTATCATGTCATACCCTGGTATTTCGACCCTACTTCAGTAGGGGGGATACTTGTTGGCACACTATGGTATTTCGACCCTACTTTAGTAGGGGAGATACTTGTTGGCACACTATGGTATTTCGACCCTACTTCAGTAGGGGGGATACTTGTTGGCACACTATGGTATTTCGACCCTACTTCAGTAGGGGGGATACTTGTTGGTACACTATGGTATTTCGACCCTACTTCAGTAGGGGGGATACTTGTTAGTATACTATGGCATTTCGACCCTACTTCAGTAGGGGGGATGCATGTTGGTACATTATGGAGATATTGCAGGGCCGTGGGTCACATTTACAGTTACCATTGAGAGTATAAACAGTGGGTTTACTTATATAGTATAATTGAGCAGTTATGGATGCAAATGATTGGTATTATATTCATAAGTGCCGCCGCGGTTCTCCTTTGCTATGGCCATACACATCTAGAGGATGTGCTCAGATGAGGCATTGCAGGGTCATGGGACACGCATGATATAATACTTACATTGCATAATGGAGTGATTGTGAATGCAAAAGAATGAATTATATTTATATGTGCCGCCGCGGCTCTCCTTTGTTATGGGGCATTGCAGGGCCGTGGGACACATATGATATAATATAACAATTGGAATGCTTTATATGCACTGATAATTTGCTATGATATAATACAACAGTGATGAGTGCAAATGATTTGAATTATATTTATATGTGCCACAACGACTCTCCTTTGTTATGGGGCATTGTAGGGCCTTGGGACACATATGATATAATATAACAATGATGGGTTTACTTACATTGCATATTTGAGTAATTGTGAAATATTTATGCATGCAGATCATTTATATGCTTATTGATTGCTTTGCTATAATTTGACTGTATAATGTGGTTTACTTACTGAGAGTAATCTCATAAAAATATTATAATGTTTTTGCTACAGGACCATGAGATTTGAGAATAACATGTTAGAGTGATGGACCTCAACTCAAATAAAATATAGATTTTGTTTTATTGCTATACCAGTGTATTTATGTGTAGGGCTCGATGCTCAGACTATATTATTGTGGTGTGTAAGGAACCATAGGTTCGTTGGAGCTTCTATTTTGTGGATTCATATGTTGATGTAACCCCAGTAATGCTTATGTGTAGGGCTTGTAGCCCAAAGCTTTAGTTATGGATTGTATTAAAGACATGGACTTGAATGATATATAGGTTGTTGCTTTTCTTGAATTCAGTGTCATGTTTCGGGACGCCTTGCGTGCCCGGCACGCGGCGGGTTGTCACCCTAGCTCAAAATTTTTGGGTCTGGGGTGTGACAGCTTTTATGGTATCAGAGCTTAGGTTATGACCCTAGGGACACGGACATATTGACATGATAACAGTTATGACCTTAGGGACACAATATATTGACATGATAACACGTAGAGAACATATCTTGATGACATTATATTTAGAGACACCTGACACATTAGTTATGATGATATTAACCACATCCAATTTACCAGGTTATGGCTCGCCATACTAGGAGCCAACTGTATGAGGAGGACTCTCTGGCGCAGTCTATGCAGGACATGACGCATCAGAGTGCACAGCGGAGGCGTGGTGGGCCCATAACCCACAGGACCCAGGTTATGACCTTAGGGACATATGCATAATGACACTCTAGGCAAAAACTGGGATGACATTGAGACAATTATGACTTTCAAGGAATTTCATGAATTATGCTTTGGAAGCTTGAAATTTAAAGTTTATCAAGAATTACAAGTTTGATAGGAATTAAGAAGGAACCATCGCAAGCCAATGATATTATGTGGGCTCCCTGGCTGGTAGCCTTGACCAGTGGGGAGGCCTAGGGGGCTTCTAGAGGTTTTAGCTCCCTTAAACTTGTTGGAAATGATTCGTAGCAATTTTAGACCTTTAAATAATATGGGTAGGTGAAATTTTAATATGACATAGTAGTGGAAAATTTCAATTGATGACTAACATGATTAAGATATCATCATTATGTTCATATTGCGATATAGTTGATATGTGGATTTGGAGTTAGTAAATTTAAATCTGAATTTGAATATGGATATAATGAATCTTAATTGTAGAACTTACATTATTGATATTGTAAGATTATGAACTCATCTGCTGGTTATAGGGATGATTAATATTGATGATATTTTGGGAATGGAATAGTTAATTACATGTTTTTGATTAATCATAATTGAGTACTTTCTGAATTCGAGACTGGATGGATAAATTATCAATCAGCCATGAGTGGCATATCTATATTCAAAGAAAATGAATTTTAATTATGATAATTATGAAAGATATCTTAAATGATGGGCATAATGTTCATTGATGCTAGCTTGAAGTATTCAAGAGTGAAACCAAGTATATATGATGATTGATATAAGTGACGTAATGATTAATGGTACATTTGACTATTCAAGAGTTGAGAGAGCATTGAAAGAAGATTATCTTATACCTAATTCACAAGAATTTCGAACTGTCTTATCAAGGAATCGAGAGTACCTGATATGTTGCTAACCTTAAGTATGGAAGACATTATACATATAATAGACAACTGCAGAAACCAATAAGATTTTAGATGTTATACTGTGAGCCTGTGTAATGGGTTTAAGAGGTACTTGGTATTGTTCTTACCCTTAATGAAATTGCTTATTTATTGATTACCAAGCCAATATTCAAATGGATTCATTTCAATTGTCTACGATATAAGGTATAGATTTCCTTCATATTGAGATGAAGTGAGAGCGACAATTTTGAACTGAGCTTGTTTAGCAGCTATGAAAAGTATCATTAATCAAGGCAGCTTCATGTAGCTCTGAGTTAATAGAAAAGTTATGTTGATGTTAAACAGAAAGATTTGAAATTTCAGGTTAAAGATCATTTGGAAGTTTTGCTAACCAATGATGTTATGAGGTCTGTGTTAGAGGTGACTTGAGCCACAAAACATTGGGTCATTTGAAACTTTGATCAAGATAAAGGAATTGTCTTATAGCTTAGCACTGCTTTCATTACTCTTTGTAGTGTTCAATGTGTTTCATATCTTTATGACAGAGGAAGTATATTCAAACCCCGTTATATGTTATAACTTGAACCAATTTAGCTTAAAGAAGAATTGACCTATGAAGATCATCTTGTGCACATTATGGACCGTAAGAATCAAGTTCTGAAATAGTGTAGTATTCCTTATGTCAAAGATCAGTAGAATAATCATTCTGAGAGAGAGACTATTGGGAGCCTAAGGAGGAAATGGGAAAGAAAAATCCATAATTACTTGTATCTTATGACAGATCAATGATGCATCGATGACCGTAACTTTTAATGGAATTTAATTCATTATGAGAGGGAAAATTTGGATTCTATATTCTATTGGATGTATATCAATTTCGAGGACGAAATTCTTATAAGGAGGGGAGGATGTAGTACCCGGTTCCTATGAACCAGGTTTAGGTTAATTCTAACCCGGTTCATGCGAACCAGGTCTGGGTTAATTCTAACCCAGTTCATGTGAACCAGGTCTAGGTTGATTTAATGTATTGAGTAACGCTTCGCTCGCAGCGATGACGCTTTGTTTCTCCAGATCTCATAACCGAAGCGTCTCGCTGCGACATTAAAAGGCAGGGGGTGCCCTTCCTCTTGGTACTCAGAGTCCACGTCCCCTCCAGGTAATTCTCTGCTCATCCTCTTAGTGCTAGAGAGAGAGAGAGTTGCCATGGGAGAGAGAGGAAGAGAAAGAGTATCAGGAGAGAGGAAGAGAAAGAGTATTAGGAGAGAGAGGAAGAGAGAGAGAGAGAAAGAGAGAGAGAGCGTGAGATGAAAGAGAGGGAGTCTGTGATGCTGTGTTTCCGGCCGATCACCTTGGTTCAGGCCCGGCGGCGTGCTCGCCGCCACGCCAGGCTTGAGCCTTGGCCGGTGACCCCGCCGGCGCCGGGGGAGGCGTTCGACGGGGTAGTGGTGGAGAGAGAGAGGAGAGGGAGGGCCAATTGGCCCTCCTCTCGCGCGGTGGCGGAAGCCGAACCGGCTTCCGTCGGTTGGTTCGGGCCCGGCGGCATGCTCACCGCCTCGCTGGGCCCGATCGTTGGCCTGTCGCCTCCACCAGCGCCGGGCGTGCGTCCGGTGGAGGTCCGGCCGGCCAAGGTGGCCGGCCGTGCCATCGGCACGGTTCCGTGCCGCACGGAGGAGTTTGGGAGATTGAGAGAAATTGAGGGAGGGAGATATGGTTTGGCGGCCGGCCGCGGCGGTGGCCGGCTCTGGCCCGGCCACCGGCGGCCGGGCTGCCCTCAATTTGGCCGGCGGCGGCCCCGGCTGCCGGCCACGTCCCCGTCCCCTGTTCGATGAAACAGGGGATCGGGTGGAAGGAATTGAACCGGGCCGGCTGGGCCGGCCGGTTCAGGCCTTTTGGGCCGTGCTGTGAGCCATTTTGAGGCTAGATTTTGGGCCCCGTAACGGGTCAGGATTAGAAAAATAATTATATGGCTAGAATCTGGGTGAATTCTAGTTTCTTGGGGTATTTTTACTTCCCCAATCGGGTGTGTGTAGTGGGAGATATTCGAGCCCAAAGTAGGGCCCATGAACTAGTCTGGGTAGAAATTCTAAGGGTCATTTTAATATTCCTTGCTAATCAATTAATTGTGTAAATAATCCTGTAGGTGCTCAGACATTTGACTAGCTTATTTATACCTGTTGGATTGCGTACTGAGGTAAGTAAGCCAGTTATCAATTTATTTAAATGATTTGTTTCAGGATATGCGTAGTTAAATTGTGAATTGTAATATGAAGAATTGTTATTGGCTAAATCTGTAAGTAGATGAATATTATGAATACATGGCTGTTTATGTACTATGATTTCATGTGTGGATGCTATGCATGTGAGATGCTGTTGCTATGCATGTGAGATACTGTTGCTATGCATGAGAGATACAGTTGCTATGCATAAGAGATGCAGTTATTATGCATGAGAGATGCAGTTATTATGCATGAGAGATGCAGTTGCTATGCATGAGAGATGCAGTTGCTATGCATGAGAAATGCAGTTAGTATGACATTGATGTGATATATTACATGCAATTGTTCAGTAAGTATAATCCACTGTTTTACTACATGATTGATGTATTGATGTATTGATGTGATGTGAGGTACTGTTATGTGTCGCCACGGTTCTCCTTTATCATGTCATACCCTGGTATTTCGACCCTACTTCAGTAGGGGGGATACTTGTTGGCACACTATGGTATTTCGACCCTACTTCAGTAGGGGGGATACTTGTTGGCACACTATGGTATTTCGACCCTACTTCAGTAGGGGGATACTTGTTGGTACACTATGGTATTTCGACCCTACTTCAGTAGGGGGGATACTTGTTGGTACACTATGGTATTTCGACCCTACTTCAGTAGGGGGGATACTTGTTAGTATACTATGGTATTTCGACCCTACTTCAGTAGGGGGGATACTTGTTTGTATACTATGGCATTTCGACCCTACTTCAGTAGGGGGGATGCATGTTGGTACATTATGGAGATATTGCAGGGCCGTGGGTCACATTTACAGTTACCATTGAGAGTATAAACAGTGAGTTTACTTATATAGTATAATTGAGCAGTTATGGATGCAAATGATTGGTATTATATTCATAAGTGCCGCCGCGGTTCTCCTTTGCTATGGCCATACACATCTAGAGGATGTGCTCAGATGAGGCATTGCAGGGTCGTGGGACACGCATGATATAATACTTACATTGCATAATGGAGTGATTGTGAATGCAAAAGAATGAATTATATTTATATGTGCCGCCGCGGCTCTCCTTTGTTATGGGGCATTGCAGGGCCGTGGGACACATATGATATAATATAACAATTGGAATGCTTTATATGCACTGATAATTTGCTATGATATAATACAACAGTGATGAGTGCAAATGATTTGAATTATATTTATATGTGCCACACGACTCTCCTTTGTTATGGGGCATTGCAGGGCCTTGGGACACATATGATAATATAACAATGATGGGTTTACTTACATTTCATATTTGAGTAATTGTGAAATGTTTATGCATGCAGATCATTTATATGCTTATTGATTGCTATGCTATGATTTGACTTTATAACGTGGTTTACTTACTGAGAGTAATCTCACAAAAATATTATAATGTTTTTGCTACAGGACCATGAGATTTGAGAATAACATGTTGGAGTGATGGACCTCAACTCAAATAAAATATAGATTTTGTTTTATTGCTATACCAGTGTATTTATGTATAGGGCTCGATGCCCAGACTATATTATGGTGTGTAAGGAACCATAGGTTCGTTGGAGCTTCTATTTTGTGGATTCATATGTTGATGTAACCCCAGTAATGCTTATGTGTAGGGCTTGTAGCCCAAAGCTTTAGTTATGGATTGTATTAAAGACATGGACTTGAATGATATAGGTTGTTGCTTTTCTTGAATTCAGTGTCATGTTTCGGGACGCCTTGCGTGCCCGGCACGCGGCGGGTTGTCACCCTAGCTCAAAATTTTGGGTCTGGGGCGTGACAATGACCCAAGAAAGATACTTGGTCCAACCAAAACTCACACTTCTGCAGCTTAGCATAAAGCTTCTTCTTTCGAAGAATCTGTAACACAATCCTCAGGTGGTCCTCATGCTCTTTATGGCTTTTGGAATATATCAGAATATCGTCAATGAAAACCACCACAAACTGATCTAGATATGGCTTAAAAATTCTATTCATTAAGTCCATGAATGCTGCTGGGGCATTAGTTAACCCAAACGGTATCACCAAGAACTCATAGTGGCCATATCAGGTTCTGAATGCTGTCTTTGGCACATTCCCCTCCTTGATTTTGAGTTGATGGTACCCTGACCTGAGATCAATCTTTGAGAATATCCGGGCTCCTTGGAGTTGATCAAACAAGTCATCAATCCTCGGTAGAAGGTACTTATTCCGTACTATTACCTTATTGATTTCTCGGTAATCAATGCAAAGTCGAAGACTGCCATCCTTCTTCTTGACAAATAGAACTGGAGCACCCCAAGGAGAAACACTAGGTCTAATAAATCCCCGATCTAGGAGCTCCTGCAACTGATCCTTCAGTTCCTTTAACTCAGCCGAGGCCATGCGATAAGGGGCCTTGGATATAGGTCTAGTCCCAGGAACTAGATCAATGGAGAACTCGACTTTTCGATCTGGGGGTAAATTAGACAATTCATCCAGAAAGACGTCAGGGAATTCTTGAGCTATAGAAATATATTCCAACTTGGTCTCTTCCTGCTGAAGGTCCTTGACTACAGCAAGAAATCCTTGACCACCACTCATCAGATACTTTCCAGCCTGCATCGCTGATATGAACACTGAGGCTAGGTGTTTCTGACCACCAATAAAATTGAATTCAGGCTGACTTAGAGTTTTGAAGTTGACAATCTTCCTAAAGCAGTCTACTGAAGCATGATAGGAGGCCAACCAATCCATTCCAAGGATAACATCGAAAAACTTCAGTGGAAGGACAATGAGATCAGCATTCAACCTCCTATTCTCCAAGACAATTGCGCAAGATTTGCATATTGTGTCAACTTTCATAACATCTCCATTTGGAAGTGCAATATGCAACTCTTGCTCCAGAGGAATAGGTGTCAATGATGCATTCTTGTCAAGATAGATGTTAGATATGAAAGAATGCATGGCACCCGGGTCAATTAAAGTTTGAGCATAAGCAATGCCTACTCATTTCTGGATATAAGTGTAATTTATTTTAACATTAAGGATTGAACCTAACTTTTAATTAACTATCAATGCATTGCACTAGATAAGAATGTAATACTAGATATAACATTAAAGGGTATACCTGTTACCACAGAATTAGAGGCGGCAGCGTCCTGCTGAGTGAGGTTGAAGACCCGTCCCTGGGTCCTCGGTGGCTGATGATGCTGTTGCTGGCTCATCCCTTGACTTGAAGAAGGCTGCTGATGCTTCCGAAAGGGACAAGTGGCAATCTTGTGATTAGTTTTCCCACAGACAAAGCAGACACCAGTCAATCTGCGGCAAGGCTTTCAAGAGTGGGAGTTACCACAATGAATGCAATGAGTCTCCTTAATCTGTGGTTCGACTGGGGCCTGTTGTGCACCCTTCTTCTTGGCCTGAGCAGAGGATTGGCCAGAAGTAGGCCCTTTTCTCTTCTTCTGCTGCTCCCAATCCTTTTGAACAACATTCATATCCCTCTCAATCACCAAGGCCTTATTCACCACCGCACTGTAAGTGAGAAGCTCAAATGCATTGACTGCTTGCCTTAGTCGGGATCACAGTCCCTCAGTGAATCTGGTGACCTTGGCCATTTCATTGGTCATAATATTTGGAGCAAAATGAGCCAACCTGGTGAATTCAGCTTCATACTGGGTCACAGAAAGATCCTTTTGCTCCAATTTGATAAACTCTGATTCCATCTGTCTCTGTACACTCCTGGGAAAGTATTTGTCGAAGAATATCTCTCTAAACTTTCTCCAAGAAATAATCTGTCCATTCCGACGCTGCTCCTCAACTAACCACCAATCATAAGCTTCTCCCTGGAGAAGGTAGGTGGCAAATCTGATCCGCTCCATCTCCTGACTACCATGAGCTGTAAAAGCTTTCTCCATATCTCACATCCACCGCTCAGCATCAACAGGGTTGGTGGATCCAGAGAAAGGGGCAGAGGCAAACTTCTTGAAATCTATAAAGCTGCGGCCAACCCCTATCCAGGATTGAGATGGAGTAGGCTGGGTCTATGGAGCAGTAGAGTCAGGCTAAGTTTATGGAACAGGAGGGACAGACTGAGTGGACAAAGCCTACAGAATCTGATGTTGCATGTCCCGCATCGACTGCACCATAACCGAGAGAACCTGAAGCGTCTCGGTCTGGAGTCATTGCTGATCAGTCCCAACTGAATTGGCAGGGACAGCACCTCCGGTGGCGTCCAAACCTCCCAGTTGGCCAGCATTACCAACTTGGGAACCCTCATCATTTTGTTGACTTCTAGTGCGACGTGCCATTCCTATTTCCTAATAAATTAGTTGTAATCAATATCATGGTAAACTTTAAATGTCAAGCTTTCATAATATCTGAAATTTATAATTGTCTCAATGTCATCTTAGTATTTTGCCTAAAGTGTCATCATGTATGTGTCCCTAATGTCGTAACCAGGCTCTGATACCACTAAAGCTGTCATGCCCCAGTTCCAAAATTCGAGCTAAGGGTGACAACCCGCCGCATGCCAGGCATGCAAGGCTTTTCGAACTTCATCACATAAATCAATATAAAATAAAAATCTAAATTCATGATTTATTATAAACCATAATTAGCAGTCTTGGGCTACCAGCCCTACACATAAGCAACACTGAACTATATCAATACAATGGAACTAAATTTATTTAATAAGTTTTCCATCAGGGATATTACTGGCTCACCGTGCGAGAAGATGTTGTTGAGCTGGTTTGAAAGTGCGACAACTGCCAACGATATGCCAATGTCTAGCAACAGCGGGCCTTTCAACTGAGCCTGCTCTCGGTCCCGTGGCCCTTCGCTCAATGGGGGATGGATATCCCTGGATCGTTCTCCCCAGCTTCGGGTCAATGGAGGTTCCTACTCGTCGCTATCAACTACTTCACCAAATGGGTTAATGTCAAGGCATTAGCCAAAATTACCAAGAGCAAGGTGAAGTCCTTCTGAAAGTCCATCATCTGCCGCTTCGGGCTATCCCATACCATCATTATTGATAATGGCCGACAGTTCGACAACATTACTTTTAATGGGTTCTACGCCGAGCTTAACATTTGTCACCGATTCACTTATGTCGGCCATCCACAGACCAACGGAGAAGCTGAGGTCATGAATCAGACCATCCTTCAGGAACTCAAAATCTGGTTGGATGAGTTCAAGGGCAGATGGATGGAAGAGCTCACAAGCGTGCTGTGGACGTATCATATAACCCCAAGGACCCCATAGGTGAAACTCCCTTCAGCCTCGTCTTTGGACCAAAAGCAGTCATCTATGTGGAGATTGACCTTTCAAGACCCCAAGTGGAGTTATATAATGAAAAAGACAATCCCACTCAACTGAGAGCTAGCCTTGACTTCATCGATGAGGCACGTGATCAGGCGTGGCTCAAAATGGCTAGCGGTAAAATATTACAACGTTCGAGTCCATCCCAAAACATTTCGCTTCGAAGACTTAATTCTCAGAAGGACTGAAGTATCCAAGCCAACGGAGGGGGGAAAACTATCTCCAAACTGGGAGGGGCCCTATCGGGTCACTAAAGTACTTCACCAAGGAGCATACCTGATTGAAAGACTCGATGGGCAGCCAATTCCTCGCATTTGGAACATGAACAATCTCCGCCGATATTATTAGTGGTGTATGCATTCAGCTGATGAAAATAAGAGGAGTTTCAAGTACTACCTTCTCATCAAACTTGGAAGTTCAGCAAACCCTCGGGCCGGTCGAAGAAACCCCCAAGGTGGTTCAAGACCTATAGTTCGGCGACTCTCGAGTCAACTCCTGGGCCGACCGAAGAATCCCCTAATGCGGTTCCAAAAGGCTTTCGACGGTCCTACGATCATCAGGTCACCTTTGAGCCGGCTGAAGAAACCTCTGAGGTGGTTTAAGACCTATGATTTCGACGACTCTCGAGTCAACCCCCGGGTCAGCCAAAGAAACCCTCGAAGCAGTTCCAGAAGACACCCGATGATTTTAGCAGCTCTCAGGTCACTCCCAGGCTGGCCGAAGAATCCCCCGAGCGATCTCAAGAAGCTTTCAAGCTTTTCTCAGTGGTCCATGACCGGCATCAGCACCCTAAGATCACTTCGGTGAATGCCTAAGGAGCAGGAGTGGGCTCAACCATCCCTAAAAGATCTACTTAATCCTCAAGCCAGGCTGCTAACTCCCGAGATGAGTCAAGGAGGATGGGATGAGTCCTATCAAGCCTAAAGGCCGAGACCAAGATATAAATGCAAAAGACAAGGGTGCTACAAAAACCTAAGTATATTATGCTTAGACAAAGTATTTTTTCCATTGATACTTAAAAATATCATACAAGGAAGCCGACTTGAGTTGGGCTACATCAAAACAAAAAGAAAAATGTAAAAGCCTATGGCTCGACGGGCCTTGATCTGCCCTCGGCGCCATACCACTCTGGCTCCTCACCTTCTTCGAGATCTTCAGGCTGGAGGTCATCAAGTTCGGCAATCTTGAAGACCCGGGAGATCTTGTCCTTGCAATGTTCGAAGCCTTTGAAGTAAGTGTTGATGGCCACCTCACTCATCTTTGTAGCAAAATCTATGGAACCCTTGTAGCGCTCCTCGTCTTTTCAAGCTTGGGCCTCGGCAGCGATCATCTTCTCTCAGGCAGCCCGTGCATCCGTCTTTGCGATGACTATTTTCTCCTCGGCGGCCCGAGCCTCAGACTTTGCCTTCTTGACCCGCTCCTTGGCATCACCCAGCTTGAGGAGGACGTCTTCTAACTTTTCCTCAATGTGCCTCAGCCTCGCCATAGCCTCCCCCAATTTGGCCTCGGCGATCCTGGCCTTCTTCTCAGCCTCCTCCAACTGCGCTTCCCAACCGCAGTTCTCTTCCCGGGCGGTTCAAAGCTCGCCGACTGCTGTCGCCTTTCGGATCTGAACTTCGGCCAACTCCTTGACCTAGCTATCGGCTTGGGCCTGAGCGACGGCCGCTTCCCTCCTGATGAACCCGCAACTATTGATGGTTCGAAGGCAGGCATCCCAGAGGATGAAGATGCCATTAGCCGTCTGCAAAAACCAATTGGTTAAGGCCTGATTCAAGTCAATACAAAAGGAGATGACACAAAAGCACTTACTTGAAGCATGACAGTGTACAAGGTATCGAGGGTGTTGGCGAGTGGTTGGCGGCGGAGATCCTCTTGAAAGTGCATGAGGCGGATGTGCTCCAATAAGCACTTCACCAGCTGACCACTGTTCATCGTGGATAACCTCGACGGCGGTGCCCCGGGTCGGTTCCCCGTGGCAGCGGCAGCGGCAGGCTCTCTAGTGGACGCCAGCGGGGCTGCTGGGGTCGCTTTGTCTTCAACCTCGACCACCAACGACGCCTTGCCTTTGGCCTCTTCCCTTGGCCCAATAGTAGTGGTGGGCTCGTTCCTCGCTGGCCTCGCCGGAGCCGACTGGCTATTCCTTGCCGGCTTCACCTCAGCGTTAATAGGAGAGTTCCCCCTAGTGGCGCCTCAATCAGGAGATTCTCTCTCTCGGCTACCCCACAGGTGCGGCTTCGGATGGAACCGCAGGGGCCTGAGCTAGTTCATTCTGAACCTCTCGACAAGGCCTCTTAGAAGCTGGTCTCACCACATCACCAGTGGCCTTCCTCCTTCTCTGGGCATCCGCTCTTAGATGCTCGAACAAAAACCTCATTGCTGCGCGAGAGATCAAAGGTCAAAAAAATTGGGAGGAAGAATATCGCGCTCACCGGGCACTGGTGCTGGCGACTCCGGTGCTACCCTGGCCTCGCGGAGGTTACTTTCCAACAATAACTCCTGGCAGGATGGAACATGAGAGGACATCAACAAGTCAAAACCTCTCAGTCTCTCTCATCTACGATCAAGTTTTTATTAGGGCTGATATGTGTATATCGGGACTCCCTCAGCCCATCTTCACTCTGTCCATATGTGTATAGAAGAAATGGGATTTTCATCCCTTAATTTTTGAGGGTAGGTCAAGCTTAAGGGTCCTCTTAGGTCTGAAGGTGAAGCTTCACCACCCAGTTTTGTTATGGTGGCAAAGTTTATACAAAGCCTGGAATAGAGAAACTCGAGTAGAAAGATTATGAAAATGGCAGAGTACAATGAAGGCACAGATGATCCGAATGGAGTTCGGAGTCAACTACGCTGGGACAAGGTCATATCTATCAAAAAGATTGAGGATAAAAGGGTGAAAAGGAAGATGAAGCCCAGTCTTGAAAAATTCGTCGTACAAAGCAACCCCACCGGATTGCCTGGAAGTCATCCTATCATTGGGCTCGGGAGCAAATAGGCAGACGCTATTAGGGACCCTATACCTAGCCCTAAAGTCTTCTATTTCTTCGGAGGACACGGTGGAGGCGATCCCCTTTGGATCCGCCGAGTTAGAAGTGGCGACAGAAGGAGGTACCGGACGGACTGGTGATGGTGAAGAAACCTTAGTTGGTGTTGGAACCGTGGTAGTCGGACGATCACAAATGAAAATACCACTGGCCGCTCGATGCCATGTTCAAAGGACCTCATCCTCAGAAGGATCGACCATGAAACTCTTACCCTTCCTACTGGTGTGAGGGTCCATGGAAGGAGAAAAATGAAGAAAAGGAAAGAATGGATGATTGGCCTGGAGTTAGAAATAAGGAATAGAAAGCTCAAGACTTAGGGGATGAAGGAGCATAGAGAAAGTACCAAAGACGTGAAAGACTTGAAGGGACAGGTGGGACGATATTTATACATAATTTTTGAAACATTCTGCCCAATGCAGTGCCACATGGACACCCGCGAGTGGGAGTGATGTTCAGCTATCAAAAAATCCTTCACCACCCGAGATACGATGCCTCGATGATATCTAGGAGGAAGTGATCCGCGACTAATGATAGAACATTGGTGATGGTGATCCAATAATGGTGCCCTGCCTTTTTTGTTGTTCGAGAAGCATTTTCTCGATCTCTCCATGGGCAACATTACTTCTTGTACCTATCCTTAAAGGAGGAGAGGACTTCGAAGAGACCCTGCCTCTTGAGGGGCGCGTGCCTGCCCTCGATGATTAATGGTGCACAAAGCTCAATGATGATGAAAGACTTTACGCTCCTTTTGCTTATCGGGCGTGGAGCACATGACCATTAAAGCTTGGGAGCGGGGGCATCTGATGTGCCTGATAAAGTCACGTGTAAGTTGACGGCCTCCTCTCCGGACTCAGTCCTAACCTTCAAGGTGGTCTCATTTCCGGACTCGGTCCCAACCTCCAAGACAGCCTCCTCTTCGGACTCGGCCCCAACCTCCAAGGCGACCTCGTCTCCGGACTCAGCCTCTCGGCCTCCATGGTGGCTTTGTTTCCGAACTCGGCCCCAACTTCCAAGGCGGCCTCATCTTCGATAAAACCAGGCCCACCAATTGCCTGCGGCCCACGTCCCTAATGAAACCAGCCCCACCAACCACCCGCGGCCTGCATGTAAAATGGGACAAATTTCACTAATCCTGACATTCCGCCCAGAAAGTTATCACCAAAAAAGTCATCATTCATCATGAGGCCCTAATTACTCAGATTAGACAGGACAAACCCCACTAATCTTGGCATTTAGCCTAGAAAGTCATCACCTAAAAAGTCATTATCCATCCACAAAGTCATCATCCATCATGAGGCTTCACATGACTCATTCCATTGCTAGATGACAAAGAATATCCATAAAATGGGTAAGAGGGACCTCTGACTAGGTATGAACACTCAAGCGCTCAGAGAGCTAAAATTTTTTTCTAACTCTCTCTTTCGAGCTTCCTCAAGCTCACAACTGTGATTCTGATCACTTACTTGAGCGTTGAAGGGTTTTCACCAGAATATTCAATTCCCAGGACTTCTTGCAGGTCCAGTCTTGGAGAGGAGCCTCTTCTGCAACTCATGGCGCCCTCACAGACGTTCGCACAAGGTGATTAGGCATCATCAACCTTGTTGTGAGGCAACAACTTTTACTGGGAGAGAAGAATTATGATGTGCCATCAGTAATTGAATGCTATGAGTTCAATCAATAATTGAGTGGGATTATTGCACCAGAATAATTTTGTTTTATGTAGTAACATTCTTGCTGGTTGATTAATATTATTTTTTCAGAAAATTTATCAAAAATATTCATCTATAGTCTAAATCAAGGGTTTAAATTTCGATATGAGGCCTTGCCCCAGTTTGCTTCTGGGATGGTATGGTATTAGGTATGGATGATATGGATGATATGGTTGAAGCGTACTTAAATAGCCAATACCAACTAGAAAAGAAAAAAAAATTGCATATTGGCATGAAAGTGATTAATGTTGAACTTTACTGGTGAAAGGTTGAGACTTCTTGCTTTTTTGCATATTTGTAGTGTTTTGTTTTTGCAATTTGCTCTTCATTGTTTCACTATTTATGTCCTTTTTACATTGTTCACTGACTGTTTTAGTAAAATTCTCCTTATTATACTTGGATCTCTATCTTCTCTTCATTTTTCTACTTCTACTGTTCCTGAATTACTACTAGATAATGTGATGACGCTCGATCACCCCTCCTGGACGTCGGGAACGGGGGCCCTTCTTCCTCACCGGGTTGCCTGCAAAGAAGTCCCAAGACCGGAGAGGGTTCTCCGGTGGGACACTCCGACACCCAAGTTAGTGATAGAGGTCACAGCAGAGAAGGAGCTCGAGAGAGCTCTTGAAGAGGGAGAAGTCTCAGAGGGATCAGGTAGCTCCTTCGAGAGTTAGGGTATCAAGTGTGTAAAATGTGCGTTATAATGCCTTATCCGATTCCCGACGTAGTTTACCCTTTTATAGGGGGTGACGCTGGCGCGATCACGTGGGTTTGCATCTCATCAGCCGGCGGAGCCATTGGATTGTCGGATCTAGCGCTATTAGCGGCGCATGTTGGCGCTGTGCCACGCATCGGCGCTATCGGGCGGCGCGCATCGGGCACTGTCGGGCGGCGCATGTTAGAGGAACGGATTTTTGAACTGATGGGGCTTATCTGGCGGGAACCGGGGGTCCCACCTTGTTGGGGCCGAACTGGGTCGACCTGAGATGGTTGGGGCCTATCTTGTCGGCAAGGCCGTACCGGGGCGGGGTCAAATCGGCGGGCCTGGAGACGATGGGCCGAGCCAGGCCGGCCTGGGACGGCCTTGGCCGACTCGGTGGGGCTGGAGTGCCAGGGGCCGAGTCGGGCCGGCCCGGGGTAGCCTTGGCCGACTCGGCGGGACCGGAGATGTCGGGGTCGAGTCGGGCCGGCCTGGGATGGCCTTGGCCGACTCGGTGGGATGGAAGACGCAGGGGCCAAGTCAGGCCGGCCTGGGATGGCCTTGGTCGACTCGGCGGGACGGGAGATGCCGGGGCCGAGTCAGGCCGGCCTGGGATGGCCTTGGCCGACTCGGCGGGATGGGAAACGCCGGGGCCGAGTCAGGCCGGCCTGGGATGGCCTTGGCCGACTCGGCGGGGCTGGAGACGCCGGGGCCGACTTGCCTGGAGAAGTAAGGGCCGCTTGGCATGAAGACGTCGGGGCCGGCTAGCTTGGAGATGCCGGGGCCGACTTGCCTGGAGAAGTAAGGGCCGTCTGGCGTGAAGATGCCGGGGCCGGCTAGCTTGGAGACGCCGGGGCCGGCTAGCAATACGCCGGGCCGGCTAGCTTGGAGACACCGGGGCCGGCTAGCAATGTGCCGGGGCCGGCTAGCTTGGAGACGCTATGGCCGGCCAGCAATGTGCCGGGGCCGACTAGCTTGGAGACACCGGGGCCGACTTGCCTGGAGAAGCAAGGGCCGCCTGGCGTGAAGACGATGGGGCTGGTTAGCTTGGAGACGCCGGGGCCGGCTAGCAATACGCCGGGCCGGCTAGCTTGGAGACGCCGGGGCCGACTTGCCTGGAGAAGTAAGGGCCGCCTGGCGTGAAGACGCCGGGGCCGGCTAGCTTGAAGACGCCGGGGCCGGCTAGCAATACGTCGGGCCGGCTAGCTTGGAGACACCGGGGCCGGCTAGCAATGTGCCGGGGCCGGCTAGCTTGGAGACGCTATGGCCGGCCAGCAATGTGCCGGGGCCGGCTATCTTGGAGACGCCGGGGCCGGCTAGAAATGTGCCGGGGCTGGCTGGTGTTGGCCTTTGGTGTGCCGGTCTTGTGGGCCGGCGCTGGAGCCTGTCGTCCTTTAGCCGGCGCTGGATGCTAGCGCTGAAAGCCGATGCTGGAGCTGGCGGAGCCCGTCGGCCTTTGGCCAGCACTGGGGGCTGGCCCTGGAATCCGATGCTGGGGGCCATCGCTGGAAGCCGACGCTGTGGGCCGACGCTGGGGGCCGACGCTGTGGGCCGACGCTGGCAGCCGATGCTGTGGGCCGACGCTGTGGGCCAACGCTATGGGCCGATGCTGGCAGCCGACGCTGGCGCTAGAGTCTGGGCCTTTGGGGCCATCAAAAAATTTCATTTTTCGTGGGGTTAACTGACCCCATCAAATGCCCCCCACTCCTTGAGCTTGCGTGCCCCGCACCAGCCAAGCGAAAGGAGTGTAGCACTTTTACCTTGGCCGCCTTGGATGGACGTTTGCGCGCCTTCTTTGGTTAGTTGAGGGCGGCTAGTGATTCTCTCCCAAAGTGCGGGGGAGGGTGACCTGAGAGCGGGGTGTCGTTAGGTTCCTTTAGAACCGGTCTGGGGGTGTGGAACCTCTGCGAGGGATGACTCAGCCGGGTACAGAGCCTTTAGGGTCTTAACCAACTCGGGGGCACCGCCGTGCTGGGGCCGAGTGGTGTCCCGTGGGCTGCGATGCCAGTGAGCTCCTTTTGAACCAGCATGGGAGTTTGGAACCTCTGCGAGGGGCGACTCAGTCGGGTACGGAGCTTTTAGGGTCTTAACCAACTCGGGGGCACCGCCGTGCCGGGGCCGAGTGGTGCCCCATGGGCCACGATGCCAGTGAGCTCCTTTTGAACCAGCTTGGGGTTTGTGTTCCGCCCAAGTGGTGACTCAGCCGGGTACGGAGCCTTTAGGGTCTTAACCATCTCGGGGGCATTGCCGTGCTGGAGCCGAGTGGTGTCCCATGGGCAGCGATGCCAGTGAGCTCCTTTGAACTAGCTTGGGGGTTTGTGTTCCGCCCAAGTGGCGACTCAGCCAGGTACGGAGCCTTTAGGATCTTAGCCATCTCGGGGGCACCGCCGTGCCGGAGCCGAGTGGGGTCCCGTGGGCCGCGATGCCAGTGAGCTCCTTTTGAACCAGCTTGAGGGTTTATGTTTTGCCCAAGTGGCGACTCAGCCGGTACGGAGCCTTTAGGGTCTTAACCATCTCGGGGGCACCGTCGTACCGGAGCCGAGTGGGGTCCCGTGGGCCGCGATGCCAGTGAGCTCCTTTTAAACCAGCTTGGGGGTTATGTTCCGCCCAAGTGGCGACTCAGCTGGGTACGGAGCCTTTAGGGTCTTAACCATCTCAGGGGCATCGCCGTGCCGGAGCCGAGTGGTATCCCATGGGCCGCAATGCCAGTGAGCTCCTTTTGAGAGACTTGCGCAAGGGAAGACAAACCGTGTCGCCAGAAAGGACCTTTTCTTTATTGCTTATGCCCCTGGGGGTACATCATTGATAATATCGGCGGAGGTTGTCCGCATTCTAGGTGCGTGGAATGGGCTTCCCATCAAGTTCTTCCAGTTTGTATGCCCCCCGATGGAGCGCTTCGGCAACACGGTAGGGGCCTTCCCAGTTGGGGGATAGCTTGCCCCCCTTGGTAGGCTTTGATACCTCGGCCTTTCGAAGCACCAAGTCTCCGCGGCGAAAAACCTTGGGACGAACCCGGGCGTTAGTACTTGCCGCTCGCTGGTGAAAGGTCACCATGCGCAGTCTCGCCCTGTCATGCACCTCGTCGATGAAGTCTAGGTTGGCCCGAATCAGCGCGAGGTTGTCTCCCTCACTGAAGGACTCCACACGTGGACTGGGCAATCCGATCTCGATGGGGATGACGGCCTTGGATCCGAAGGAGAGGCTGAAAGGAGTTTCGCCCGTCGGGGCCTGGGCATTGTGTGGTAAGCCCATATCACACTGGGGAGCTCTTCTACCCAGCCCTTTGGAGCCGTCTAGGCGAGTCTGAGCCCTCTGAGGATGGTGCGGTTCATGACCTCAGCCTCCCCGTTGGTCTGGGGGTGGCCGACAGAGGTGAATCGGTGATGAATGCCTAGCTCCTCACAGAAGGCTTGAATGCCTCGTTGTTGAACTGGCGACCGTTGTCGTGACGAGGGTGTGAGGCAAGCCAAAGCGGCATATGATCGACTTCCAGAAGAAAGCTTAACTTTGCTCTCAGTGATTTTGGCCAACGCCTCGACCTCGACCCACTTGGTGAAATAGTCGATGGCGACAAGCAAGAATCTCCGCTGCCCTGAAGCTGGGGGGAATGGTCCAAGGATGTCCATTCCCATTGGGCGAAGGGCCATGGAGCCGAGAGTGGGCTCAGCGGGGCAGGTGGCTGACGCTGGATGTGCGCGTGGCGCTGGCAGCCGTCACCCTTTGAACTAGCTTGGCCGTCCTCCTTCATAGTGAGCCAGAAGTACCCCTGACGGAGAGCCTTTGGGCTAAGGATCTGCCCCCCAGATGATTTCCACAAATGCCCTCGTGGATTTCTCTGAGGATGTAGTCGGCATCGGCGGGGCCTACGCACTTAAGCAACGGGTAGGAGAATGACCTTCTGTATAGGCGCCCGTCGAGGAGGATGAACTTGGAGGCCCTCCACTTGAGCAATCTGGCTTCGTTGCGGTCGTCAGGGAGGGTGCCATCGGTGAGGTAGCGGACATAGGCATCCATCCATGTAGGTTCCGGGTGAGCGGGAGGACTTCCTCCCCGCCCTCTATGCTGGGCCTTTCTAGATATTCGATGTAGGCGTCCCTTGTCAAGCCGTCGGCGGAGGTAGCCAGTCGAGAGAGGACGTCGGCCTTTGCGTTTTCACTTC